>SMLS01066411.1:0-16687 GCA_004785975.1 Popillia japonica
TTTTTTTCTATCATTTGTTTAATCGTGAAAATATGGTCCTGGGATCTTCTTCCTCTCCTGAAACTACTTTCTGAGTCTTCAAGTTGTCCCTCTATTTGCAGTTTTAAGCGATTATTTTATATACCGAATATCTAGGTACTAATCGGACGTATACCGAATACTTTTAAGTAAGATGTTTTGTTGTAGTCAAGTAATTGATAAAATAAAATAATATTTATTTGATATTTACATTTACATTTTCAGGTAGTAGTTTACTCCTTTTTTTCTCGTTCATGCGCCAACCGAATACTTTTATCTAATATTTGGCTACTCGGCGATGAAGTCCGCAGAATATTCGGTATTTGGCCGAATATACTATTCGTTGCAAGTCTAATTTTAACACTTCTTCCTCTCTCTCAGATTTTTTTATCATTTCTGGTTGTTGTTACATGGTCTGTCGCTTTTCCTAATTTTACGTTTGTTAATGCACACTTTGGGTCATAATAAGTATAGTATAGTATAACGTCGTGAATGTTTATCCTCTTACTAAAATATGTATAAGTATATGACTAATGGTACAAATGATATTTAAGTACTCACACGTAAGTACTGGCTTTATTTCATTATACATATCTTAATTTCTAATTCGAAATCTACACTTGTGTTGCTATTGTAGATCATTCGCTCTGATTGATGAAAGTTTCTGAATTAAATCAACAGCTTAAACTAAAGATATGGTCAGTCCTAGTAATTGTTGCAAAGACCACTATTTCCAACAGCAATAATTCACGTAGTAGACAATAAAATATTTTTGAAACATCATAGAATAGTCCACTAGCTGCAGCACGTTCTTCAGAAGCGCCACAGTTTAAGAGCAACGCCCAACAAATAAAATCCTCTTTTTCTTAAAAAAAAAAAACAATTCTATTGAACCAAACCTTTTCAAAGACTTTTGCTAAGGATTGGAATGATATAATTGCACAATTGTTTTTGACACTAAACAATACAAACTAAGCCATTACTTCAATTGTATTTTTATACAAGTGTTGTTACTGAGGAGGTTGTGGCGTATTCATACCCAATTCTTTCCCGATCATTCTGCGTGTGGTCCTTTTGGATATGTTTTTCCACTAAAATGTGGAGACGAGTAAGATTTAGTACCACTTCAACAGCTGCTGTAGGACAGGTTCTCATTGTCCGAGTTGTGTATGTATACACATGCTAATCTGTGCACTACTACACACATATGTATGAATGTATATGCATACTTCGAAATTCTGTATATCGGTCATGAAACGTCGTGTGAGCTATATTGTCCCGAATTTAACTTATTTTCTATTGCCTCGTATTTCGTTTTATCGATTTAGATAGCTAACTATGCCTGAATAATACCAGCATCTTATTGAAATTTGTATGGGTTTCCGTTGATAATTTCCTGAAATAGAGAGCTACTGTGATATTGTAATGTGTATGTATATTAAATTGTAAATGTTTAGTCAACTTTTTTTTTCCAAAACGAGTACATCTATTGCTTGTTGTTAGACGTTGATATTCGTGGCATGATCGCGTTTCGAAAGAAATTTCATCAATAGGTAGTATTAACTGTAAGCTAAATTATATCTTATTTCATTACAGCCAATTTCTTTAGCTACGATATCATGTCTTTATATAAGTAATAGTTACTTTAGATAGGTCTGCACTAATTATTATTACAGGAAGATGTGTTGCATTGGAAGCCGAGGAATATTCTTTTGTATTCTATATTGTATATATCTGCGCAAGCTTGAATGTTGTACAACATATCTAAATTTCCAATCTGTAGCACATGTGGAAATAATCCTATTCTATTTGTTTACGTTTCGCTGCTCGCATATAAAGTCTCTGTCGCGTATAAAATCTGTATACTACACCCATTGGGTATTGTCAGAGTATTATATTTTTTATCTAAATCCCGTCGCAAACACAATCGTGTGTCCAATGCGTTTCGGAAATTTATGTTTAACAGGAAGAGGATTTGCAACAATGTCTTATTATATACGTGCTTTTAGCATACCCTAAGTTACTTTATCAACAAATAAATATATTGTGAAACACTGTAGTATATTTTATCAGAAGTAAATACATATGTATATGTTTTTAATTCATTTAATTACTGGTTATTACCTGGTGAAAGTCAGGAAATTCTTAACGTGGTTATTTTAAACGGAACTGACCCCTTAGTGATGGTGTTGAGGTTTATTTATTAAATAATGAATATTTACACTAATTTCACATTAGTAGAACAAACCTTGACGTATTTTTGTTTAAGAAGTACGTGATATTATAACAATAGTAACCCTACGAGGTAAAAGAGCGAGTAGTAGATTACATACACATTTTCCACACATGTTCACATTGCTGTAATAATGCGTTGCTAATCTCTTCTTCATTAAAATGGAACCTCTTCCTTCCAAAAGTGGAATGTAGGACTTGCTCCATAAGAGCTGTTTCCTGATTATTACTGAACGATAAATCACTATTTGTTAATTTTTTAGGCACATCGTTAATCTAACCATTATGCTACTTGATATCCTCTGGTACAAGCCCATCTCGTTCTTCTAAATCTGATTTCTCTGTCCGTAATAATTTAAAAAGCTTCCTCTATTCGTTTTCTAACAATTTAGTCAAACATTCATCTTCTTCTGTAATTGAATCACTAGAAACTGACTTCATAAGCTGGCTTAATAAATCGTCTTTATCATGATTATTTTTTTATAATTGTTTGAAGTTAATGCTGATGACGTCTGTTTCGATTTAGGTCTCGCTGTTACTAATTTTGGACTTACCCATCAGATGTTCTAAACATTTTGCATCGATGATATATTTTTTTATTGTAAAACTTTTGGGTTGTTGAAATTGAGTGTTTCCGATACTTTGTATTGGAGGGGATTCGCTTATTGTTGTTTTTGGGTTACAGTTTTTTTGTGTTTGGGTAAATGACGCTACTTGTGGCTTAATTTTTAAAGATTTGTCTTTACCAAATAAACGTCCCGTATGCAGTATTTAGGCCTGACCGATTAGGCCGATTTTTTTTAAAAAGTGCAGGATGTCAGAAGGCTTGGTTTTGCTAGGGTTAGTGCATTCTGAAGATATCGTTTGGTTATATGTTCTCATAAGAGTTTTAGCTTGCCTCATACCATGGAGATTCTCCCAGAGTTTAATAATAATAATATTCTATCCTCTTCTACTTCACTTTTGAGTGTCTCTGGTATCACACTGCTACTTATCACGCAAAATGGTTCTAGTCCCAAGGTATTCTGGTTCCATTCTTAGCAAAAATGTCTGTTATCTGACATCTCTTCACTCCTGTATGTCCGGGAACCTACAGTTGGGTTACGTTGTTCCTCTTGACTAGCTCATTTAGTTTGTCTAGACACTCCCAAGTCATGCCCAAGCTGATAATATTCGAATTCAGAGGCCTAATAGTTGCTTCACTATTAGACATTATGATAATCTCTTGCTTTTTTGCTTTTAAACTAGACGCATATTTCAATAGCGTGTACTTCCGCCTCGAATATACTTGGATACATCCCCCAAGGTTTCCAAATATTTGATCCTAGGCTCATATATATTCCCATTCCCTCTGGAATCCGCTTTTGAGTTGTGGATTGTCTGCAGCACTTTTTTGAAACAGACCTTATTCTGTTTTAGTAGACGTTTGTACATACATAGTAAGTATTAAAGATATCCAAACCATCGTCGCCATCAGAGCCTAAAAGTTTGGTAATAGGTGAAATCTAAGAATCAAAATTTTCTTTTATTTTGTTGCATTGTGTGCATATTTTTTTAATAAACTCGTATATTTATTTTATTCGTCTGAAAACATTTAAACAATATATGTTTGTAGAATATACATAGGTTTTAGTGATCCCAGTTGCCAGGTTTTTTTAGTTTATGACTCAGATTCGAGCCGACCTTGTCATGAAATTGATAGGTACTTGTCTAAATGGATATGACAGAAGTGCTAAATTAGTGCGCTTTTTGCATGAAACGGGGCAAAATAGTCGGCAGATTCAGTGTTTAATTTCCGTTTCCATATTAAAACATTATCATATTTACACAACTACTTTGCTTCTGTGATTTTGCTGGTTTTGTAATATACACACATACATTAATATGTATAGAAGAACTTTTGATTTCTTAGAATCTCAACTCGTTAAAACGATATATGTAGGATTAACAATACAATACAAGAGATTATCTGGAAAACCTACAACTTATCTGTCTGAATTGTTTGTATTAAATAAATCACAGAGTAAATGTTTTAATAACCGTAGTTTCTATAGAAAAAGTGATTGTTTATGATTCTATACTGCGGTAAATAAATTATGGTGCTATTTATAGCAATTTGGTCACTGCCAAATTTGGATATATTCTTTTTTTATATGTGTATTTGTTTATGTGATAAAGATACTGTAACTTTTTATTGGAATAAATAAACATGTGAATTTTGTCAATATGTAAGCAAATATAATCTCTTTATCACGTGGTCTTATCAAGTTCTTTTTAAAGTCTTTGTATATTTTTGTTCGGTTTACAAAAACTGTGTTAAAAAATATCTATAGCGTATTGCCTTAAAGATATCAATCGTATTTGATATTTCTCCACGTGTCTTTCTTATCGCGAGTAGCTTTTATAATACCCTCTTCTGTGCCGCACAATGATTCCTGTATACCCGATCAAGGAATTATACCTTCTCAATAATATGAATTGTGTTGATATTGCGAAACGTGAATAATAATACATTTGTGTGCTTTTTTAAACAAATGACTACATTCCCACATGCGGAATTCATTGTCTCCTCAAAACAGGAAGTCCTATATTTGCGCACCTTCAATATCTTGTGTGAAGTGATAGTCAGCTGAAATTGTATTACTTGGCATATGCTGTAGTGACAGGAACTCAAACAAAATACACACATATAGTAACGAATGAATGACAATAAACCTCTATATTTTCCATATACGTATGTACGTATGAGGATATAAAACGATTTTGAACATGGATTTTTGTTACTTCGTTGAAACATGTGTAGATTAGTTGCGTTTCTAAATCGTACAGTTTTCAGTTTTAAAACGTATTATTTTAAGCTAATATCCAAGGAATAAATACTTACATCGGTTAGTTATCCGCTCTAGTTCAGTCGACTTATTTTCGAACGAAGTTTTTTGTTACATGATAATTTATCAAAAAATCTATTAGAGGACATGCAATCCAGCTTTAATAGAAAATTTTCTAAAAAGGAAATGTTATATTGAATATACATAGCCAATATGCTAAACTAGCCGTCTTACTTGAATTACACACACGCATTACATTCGAAGACAACTACTGAAACTCTCGAATAACCTATCCGCCAAAGAAAACACTACTGCATTTTTTGATTGATAGGGTTTGGGACGTGGCCATTGGGATTAAGCACAGCCGGGCCAGAGGTTCCAGCAACCTTTGAGTAGGTACCATGGTAATTTATTATTATTATGTTTACAATATTCCTGAACGAGGAAATTTTTAAAGCTTTAGACAACCGTTCGTTCCTCACGTACCACGGCGCCTCCACCATAAGTCTTTTCTGTCACCTGCAACGTTTTTATCTGCTTAAAGTGTAACTGTTGTGTCTACAATACGCCATCACCGCCAGTCTAATTAATAATATGTATGCAGTAGGTAGCCAATGAATTAGGAACTTTCATCAGTACTTGACTTAACTGTGATGAGTATTTAAGAGTACTAATTGATATTTTACGTCTCCATATTGAAGATATCAGTACACCAGACTGCATATATGTATGTATATCTATATCCAGGATGGTTCGTATTGTCACAAAGCAAAATCACTGAGTAACTTCCTCAGAGAACGCAATATTCCTCTTCTTTCTTGGTGTGGGAATTCGAAAGATCTTAATCTGATCGAGAATTGTTGGGCGTTGATAAAAGCTAATGTGAAGCAATCAAACATCCTAAATTTAGCAATTTTCAAAGAAAGAATTGCTGATCTATGACTTAATGATCCGCAATTAAAGACACAATTAATAATTGTATTGAAAGTATGCCTTTGCGAGTACTACAGTATTAGAAGTATTAGTAGTAGTATAAGTCTAGGATGGAAACCCTAGATATTGATAAGATAGGTATTTGTGTAATGTGAGAGCATAATAATAGTGTACATTATCCTAATAAAATCTCATAACCTTCTCCATCTTCATTGTTCGAACCACACGCTCCACAAGGAACGTAAAGTATTGTCATACATTTTATTTCATTTGTCTTAAATTGCTAAGTAGTGGACCAGCAACATATGGTATCTGCTCCTCTCTGAGTTTTCTCCGCGTGCCAGACCTCGGCAGATAATTGTTGAAGAGTTTCTGTTAAAAACGGATTTATTCTTGTAATGCTGATGAATGCTACTTGGTATTTCGTCCGTGTTGGAAACCTGACCAAGCTTATGTATTTTTGACTTTAGGAGGTAAATGAAAGTGGATACAACTGGAAAATTTAATAATAAATTAATTTATGTATATTATGAGGCTAGCAATACAATTTTTCATGTTTCAATATGCGCTTATTAATTTCTTTTTAATGCAATTATACAATCAAACTGTTCAAAATAAGTATGATTACTCTTCATGCAGTAGTGGAGTCAGTGTTCAAAAGCTTTCCACAGTTTCTTGTTAAATGTTGCTTGCAAAATATTTTTATTTATTGGCGCAAATCACTTAAATTTGTTGTATTAAGATCACATTCGTTTTAACCAATGCAGATAAACATTAAATATGTCAATGAAAAGAGATGCTGTCACATGTTAGAAATTGTAAAGACATACATACATATGTACATCTGCTATTCTGTTTCAACGTCTGAGCCCTACCTGTATCTCCCACAATATCTAATCTAATTAACTGGATTCAGGAATTTCCATGTGAGAAACAAGTTCTCGTCGATAACTGCAGCATCGTTCATGTGAATAAATAAGAACATTTACCCATTTACCACTTCGAGTTTTCAAACTGGCGCTATAATGATTTATGCTTCATTTAGAGTGTAATTAAGCCCGTGCTTCCCAACAAGGCAAACTTATAATTAGCATATGTAAACTTTATACACTCTGTATGGCGGATGCTAAGACGAGGAAAGTTTTTAATTGTTACAAATTGCTCAAGTTAAATAACTGTGTAATTAGCTTTTCTCTACTCCGCCTTGCTTAACTGAAAAGCATAAGACATTTTCTTATCTAAGTGAAATGTTACTTCTGGTTGATGATTATGAAAATCAACCTAACCTTTAATTATAGAGCTGATATCTCTCTCTAACACCGATTACGGTTTTCTTCGGCATTATTCGCGACTAGCATTAGCACGAAGCACCCTTACATGACAGGATTAAGTTTATACACTGGTATCTTAATAATTTACAAGGGTATCTTCAGTTATTTCATAAATGTTAGTTGTTACAAACTTCGCCACTACAGGGTTTCGTATCATATTTTTGATTAAAAAGAGAATATATTTCTTTACTTTACACAGAGACACCAGTTTTATCTTTACGTTAGATTCATCACCTTTCCGCTTGGTACAGTAGTTGCAATAAAATAACAACGTAATTACCAAGGACAAGAAAATTTGTGCGTAGTAAATTATATGCATTTGGGGGCTGTATGGCATATGTGAAAGTTGCCTTATTATGTTGCAATTTAAAAATCGGAAAACTGCCATCTTTCCAGTTTGGTCATTTTTAGAATTTTGCGTACCGCAAAAATTCCGTTGTATACGGCACTTGCATTTGCTTGGGTATAGTATTTTTACTGTTGATTGTTCATGGATTACTTTTAGCTATGTCCTGATTTTCATGAAGAACCTCTGCAACTTGGACATCGCTAATTCTTGGTCTTTCTAATCTTGGTAGATCAGTTACAGACCCTGTTCTTTCGAATTTTTGTATGAAAATGCGGTACCTATGCCTTTGTTTAACGAGGCCTCGGGCTAAAACCAATTCTCACGCAAAATTTTCTTCATCCAGTGGTATTTTCTATAGATACAGTAAAATGCTATTCTTCAAGGAATTTGTTAAAATGTTATAACAACTTAAAATATATCGCTTACTTTATGACAGCTTTCCACATTTCACAAACTTTATAGGTCTATTATAGAGTTATACAAAAATGAAATCGTGACCTAGTAGGCAGTACAATACCAGAGGAGGGAATCTCGTTAGGACTTTTAACACAAGCGTATAATAATCAAGGGGGCTCACCAAATTACGAACCACTGCGATCAAAGCAATCTAGTAGTAGATAAGCAAACCTTAATCCTATTTTTTGATTTTTCGTTTTAGGCATTTTGCCAAAACAGATGGCTCACATTCTGAAACACCATAAGTTAAAGAGCGAGGAACGAACGTTTGGTCAAGAACAGAACAACCCGTCACTCTAAAATGCCAAACTGCCAAATCTGCATTATGAGTGTTCAATTCTTGAAGAAGTTATAAAGGGAGAGTTTCCAGACTAATACAAAAGGTTTGCTGTTGTCTTTTATCGTCAAGCAACAACCATACAAGCCGTTGTATGACAACAATGTTGAGAAGATCAACAAAATAATATGATATGAATAATTATTACAGGCAGGGTTGTCAATCGGCAACGACAAATGTTCCAGAACCGTTTGACTCCACTGAACCTAGGAACCAAAACATCTTGAAATAAATCAATGAGCAGCCAGATTTTCTGGAAAGAATCAATGCATTTGGCATCCAGATAACACACCTGCCTAAAATATTGTTTCCATTAAGCCGTTTTGGGTTGATGGCCGTACTCGTGTTTTAGCACACTACATATTTGCCAAATCTAGCACAGTTCGATTGCTCCTTATTTTCTAGAGTAAAACCGTGTTTGAAAGGAAAACTTATAATGAAGAATCTCCTGATGAAACGTACATTTAGCGAGACTTGCAGTAGTGTTTCCATTGACGGATACATTTGTGTATGAATATGGAAAAGTACTACATTTAAGGGGATAAAAGTTAATTGGAAGACCTTTGTAACATTGTAAATTACGAAAACTGGTATACCTACTGGCCGATACTTTCCGCTTCAACGGGCAGTGTATACCCCTGCATTACAGCCTTTCCTTTTCAGAAGATTTTTGCCTCTGGCGTGGTTTACACGTCAAGTTGCCGTAACCTTCTGGAACCCCCAGATACCTTCTTTGCTCATGCAGAAGCCACTTACATTAGTTGCGAAACGTCGAGTTTTTATTGTATATCTTGTGCATTTTATTTTTATTTGTACTGTATATATTTTACTAACCATGACACGGTCAACATCCGGAAGCCCTCATAATAGAGACTCGTGTCGTGGAAGCCTTCGATATCAGACTGCTATTAAGACTCAAATTGTCAAGACAGAGAGAACCGTATATTTAAACTATCGATAATCACTGCACTTTATATTTAGGAAGTAAATTTGCATGCATACAGATTGGGAACGATATCGCAAATTTGTACTGGTTTGCTTTTAAAATCATGAATGTATCTGAAAATGAATAAAAGGATGTTCAACAATCTTTCGCTGTGTATGCCGTATACAGTATATTAAAGGGTTACTTGAAACAATTATTATTTCATATTACATTCGTGCAATGTGTTTCAGATTATGTACTTGGTACACAAAATCGTAAGGTAGCTAGTGCCTTACTTATTGAATTTGAAACTTAATGGTCTTCTGATGTGTTTAGGATGCTTTAATTATCCCGTAAATAATCACATCCCAACCTATAATACTGTGAAAGTTACTTATCTTGACTTCCCATTTATTTCCTATAACTGTTAATCACCTATCTCATTCCCTCGTACAATAATCACCGAATCGATGTTCAATTTAATGAAAAGTCTCGAAAGACAGCCGCTCTTAAAAATTTTTGTCATTGAAGTGGGACTCGACGATAACGCGTTCGAAGATTCTCAGTTCGAACGAAGTCAAAAACTTCATTATTGTTCGACGCTGAAGAGACGTTATCTGACGTACTGTGAACAATGAAACGCGTAGCTGACACTGAAAGGGTTACAAGAAAGAGAAAATCAGGAAAAAATCTTATAAAGAACGATAGTATAGGAACGGAGGGAGGTCGATAAAAGGGACACAGAATAGACTGACGCAATGGCTGAGTGGTCTTTAGAGTGCATTCAACGAGAATACTAGCCAATTCTCTCACAATACCCGGAATCATACCCGGATTCGCTTGAACTCAACTTCAACGGACGAATAAAAATTTGATTTATAAGTAATTGCAAAACGCTTTTATATAATCAGATATCTTTCTATGGTTCTTGGACATTACCAAACAATTAAATCGTTTAAGCAGCAATTTTTGAAAAAAAAAAATCATTAAATTTAATCTGCATAGGTTTTTTTTCGGGTTTTTAGTCAAACTAGTGGATTTACTAGAGAATAGCGCAGAATCTTAAATCAGTTGTCCTATTCTGTTACTTTCATTAATATATGATCGTCAATCTCATATGATTTTCGAGTGACAAGATCGTACAATTTTGAACAAAGATATTTGTGAACACTACGACTACCATGCATAATGTGTTCTAAGTCAGTCAGATTGTGTTGTAGACGAATATCAAAGTTGCAGGGAACTTTTCTTGCTTTTATAATAGCATATGGGTGAAAGTTTATCCTTTGCTGTATAAAAAATAAGTTTCGTCTACAGAAACGAGATGCAAATACTTGAAGGAAGGAATTAATGACATCCAAATCATTGTTGATAGAAATTAGAAATAAAAAACGTTTTTTGAATGAAGTCTACACCGTTGATAAACTCAATTATATTTATCTCTAATATTTGAAGAAATTGTACTAGAATACACATTTTCTAGAATGCTGTCTTTATTATTTCCCTAAACAGAATGTATCAGATACCTTAAGAGTTCAATCATCTGCTTCTTTTACATAAAAACAGAAATAAACAGTTTATTCAGCAGTTTACATTAACCACATTAGAATTTAAAATTTTTAAAGCAAGTCTGATGTACAAAAATTGATAACGTATTGGCAGCTTTAATCTTTATCTTATTGTTAGTGAGATCTATTAAGTCTTTATTGGTTGCATATATGTACCAAAATTTCTGGAGATTATAATTGTAACATCCAGACTCGGTATGGACTTGAGTACAGGAAAATTTACAACTGTAGCCAAATGAACTTCACTCTGTCTTGAAATTATTTTTTACAAAATTACAGTATTGCATAAACTAATAGAGAATTACAAGATATCGCAAGTTTTGCTCTTTGTTTTGGACCACATTTCTTTATTAAATCTATGGTGGGTGAAGCTACAGTGGCTTCCAAACTTGTATTGCTTTATCAGAGTATCACTGTCATTCGTTCTGTGTATATAGTGTGTGTAAATGTGATTTTGTAGGACTTGTTACAATATTAACTCACCGTGAGTAATATTGCGTTATTAATTATATCCCAACAACGCATGATACTCGACCGGAGAACTGATGATGGACTGACGCGACACAATTGTCGAATCCGACATACAAAGTCTCTATCTTTGGTTCGCTCACAATCCGACATCAGCCGATCTTTCTATACAACTACGGTGTGGCCCAATAATTGATAATGCCAAATAAATTAGATGTAAACGATAGTATCAGTAAGCAAAATATTGAATAGACACATTTCTGAAGATGTGCAGGTATTTAAAGTTATGAAAAAGAGATTAGATTTAGGTTTAGGGGATTTAGGTTAACGGGCCGTTGCAGTATTGCTTTTAGTCACTACGACCAACAGAGATCTTTTGTAACGAGCCCTCTTGAAAGTTAAATTTGTTGGAGGCCTTTAATGAACCTTAAAATTAATCTAGGATTTTCATCCTGAATTTCAGTAGGTCTTAGAAATGGTCTACAGTACTGTTGCTGTCGAGTACTACTAACAGCAATACATTCACACAAAATGTGTTTTGCCGTCACTAGATTTTCTTGTCATAGACGACAGGTTTGATCCTCAACTTTGCCCAGCTTGTATAGATGCTATTCTAAGGCTACATGATGTGTCAAACATCCTGCCATTAGTCCGAGGTCCCCTTCGCTGAAAGATAGCGTGGTGTGTTCTGCCAGTGATAGACCTTCCTGTTATACTTCAATTTATTGATTGTTTCGGGTGTGGACCACAACAGAGATTATGTCTAATAAAAGGCATTTTTGCTGCTTCTTAAGAAGATGAGATCGGTCGGGGGTGTTATTTCCAATTAAGTAATCATCCTGTAATACTTTTTAATAACAATCAACGGCGCGTTAGATGTTTAGCACAATTGTCTTCGGCAGCCGTATGCATTAAGGCTACCATTAGAGAGCCTCTTGTAAAATTAAGTTCGTTCCGATGCAGCAAACGTTATTCTGATTTTGCTGCGTGAATATTTCGGGTATCGTGTGTGATGACGTAATATGGTTGCAACAGAGCCTGGATGTTAATCGCTATAATTACTTCTTGGGGGATATTACTAAAGGAGCAGCAGGTTGCTTAATGGATTAGACCACGATTATGATCTAATACAACTGCAAGCAGTTATCACATTTTTTCTAGGAATTACAGAAGACTTTTGTGTGACGAGTGTTGTATCGTTGTTAGAAACTCTACAGTTCACTTCAAGAAGATTGTGCATCAACAATATAAACATATCGAACATATTTACTATTATTAAGAATATAACCGACCTATAGGATTGTATTCTAGAAAGAGCGGTCGTGCAGGTTCCACAACCTCTCCTCACTGCGCCCTACTGATCTATTGTAAATACCCTATTCCTTTAGTATCCTTTGCCGTCCTAATGCTTCGCACTAGCAAAGTATGTGCTCGGCTGTTTCAGTTGCCAGTTCGTAAAATCGTCACGCCTCTTGATCAGATTTGTCCATCTTTTTGAGGTGGTAATTTAGAGAATAATGACCAGTAAGTAGGCCCGTGAGAGTCCTTAAGTCTGATCTTTTCTTAGATAAAGACGTTTTTTAGTACTATTTAGCGAGCAGTTGCTAAATTTCTTCGCTTGTGTTTGTCCTCCAGAGGGATGCCATTTATTTTGCTTCCCCGTCTTTAAGTTCCTTTTTGAGCTGGTGTTTTGATACGCCAAAGAAGGATTCGGGTCCAATGAACTGCATGTCCGCGGCTTGTCTTGCAAGTTCGCCCGCCATTCGTCATTTTCTTTGGTATTAGTGTGCGCTGGAACCCACATTAGGAATACTCTGTTATTTGTGGCCAATTGCATCACATTCATCCGACATTCCCAGACCAACTTAGACTAAAAACTGTGGGTGGCTAAAGCTTTTAGAGCGGCCTGGTTAGGGGTACATTACATATTCAGATGTTTGCATCCTTCAAGCCTTTATCTAGGTTTTCTCGGACGCAAAGATCTACGGCGTTTATCACCGCTTGAAGATGTTTCTAGGGCTCTAGAGAGGTTGGTCCTCGGGCCATGAACGCCAGCCCCTACCCTACCAAAGTTGGGTCTACTAGAGCTCCATTCCATAAGCGACTTAAATCTGTTACAAAATAGTGCTTAGGGATTTTCGACTTGTGTTTGTTATCATTTATTATACAGGAAGCTACCAGATCACGTTAACATTGATCTTGCATAATATAATAAACTTCATACCTGATACACATATACTTGTTTGCCGACTTTCTAAATTCAATTTCATCTTCTGAATACTCGTGATAATTCTCTCAATTAGTGAGCTTTATTGAACTGAAGCACACTTGGGTGGATATTAAAAAATAATTTTTAATTTTAATTGCCAGTAAATGAAAATAACCTGTGCAAAAGCTCTTGAAGAGGCAGTCGAGCGAAAAAGGGAACAATTAAAGCTTGAATAGTGCTTTATCTTGTCAGATGCAAATTGAGTACTAAATAGTCCCGTACAGATAAGCGCTATATATGTAGAATCTTTAATTAACGTAGGTGTTTAATTATATACGGTAGTTACTAATCATCATTTAAAGTTATACAACAGTATTAAAATGATTTTTCTTTAAAAAGACAGTGATAGCGTTTATTTATGTACAATATATGTATGTATGTATGTGTGTGCCCATTTCTTCATATTTGGCAGATGTAGTTGGTATTTACAATTTTCTGGAGTAAATACACCAATATATGTATCTATAGTTGAATTTTTGGATCTTGTCCGTTACGTCATTAACAATGTAGTTTAGCAAAGATGTACGTAAAACATTAATCGCCGATATTTAATGTACGTTAGAAAGAAATGTAAATAAGATATATGAGTCGTTGCGTTAAGAAGACATACGCCTAGATACTATTCGTATTGGCTATATAGAAGTGTGATGAAGATAGATAGATAGCAAGGTGGAGATATATCGTTTCGTGATAGTCAGCTTCATTCAGGTTGATCTATTGGTCTCTAGAGGGCACTCTTCAAAATTAGTCGGTAATATCGTAATATATATAAAATAAGTTTCTATTACATTGTGTCAATTGTGTTAAGGCTCTATTTTCACTCCTGGCGAGTACACCCTAAACTAACGTCGGGTGTGTGCGTGTGTGTTTACCAGTATATTTACAAATAAATTGGATAACAAACACACACACCCGACGTTAGTTTAGGGGTGTACTCGCTAGGAGTGAAAATAGAGCCTTAATATCAAAACCTAAATTTAAATAAAGCTTATAGTTTCAACACAAACCTTTTTAGTGGATTTACGAGTACCTAAGTGTTAGTTTTGTTGATTGAACATAGATGCCGCCACAATTTGTCAATGATTTGATTCATCCTGACATTACTTATGACGTAACGGACAAGATCCAAAAATTCAACTGTACATACATATTTAATAAATATGTATGTAACTTCAACAGATCCTAGTTTAATACCATATAATTTACTTTTCATAAACTACTCCACTTCAAGTAATGCAGTGCCATTAGTTTACCATATGCTTCTGTTTGAATAAAAGTACTGTAAATCATATATCCTCGATATAGATATTTGTTGGCGGATTAGGAATGCATTACGAAAGTATAATTTTATTTAATTATGTATTAAATATAGGAAGTAAAGAAATGTTTTAGAAATTGCACGATCATCATTCATGCAGTTCATTATTCGGCAAATGCACTTTAATGTAGTTAGCTAGGCACCATCAATATTTACTTAATTGGTTGCCCGCCAACACGCGCTTAGTAGGAGATAAATATGAAACTAAAAATGCTTCAGTTTAGTAAACAAAATACAGAAAATATATTAAATATGTATTAAGAGCTTTCCCAAATATTTGAGACAATATTTTTCGTGTTTCGGCAATATCTTTATCGATATCGCAAAATACATATTTTTCGAGGGGCGAACACTCTTCTATTTAGATAAATATTCCACGCTCGCGCAAGAATATATGTGCGTCTTTTGGACAGCCACAGGAAATACAAGATGGCTATCACATAACATAGTGTCATAGCTGACCACACGCTTCCTTTTATACACCTATCCCGCGTCATTTATTTAAGTTGACTATTTGTTGTCCGATGAAAGAAGCTATAAAAAGGAAAACTATGAAATTTACCATAAGAATAAACCCAACATACAAAAGTGATAGCGTACCCTTTTTGTATATGTTTGCTTTTTTCGTGCGGTGAATGTATTCTCCCTCTAGCTCCAATCATATACGAAGCTAAGAAACGAATACGAATATACGATAATTTTTCTTGCACTATCATATTGTATTCCCTTTCGGTACTTTTAGTTTTTACTATTTTATGTATTCAATATCCACTAAACGTAAACATAAGACACAATAAGAAGAAGAAAGAAACTAGAACGTAGTTATCTTTTTCGTGGACGTAAGACATAGACTAAATAACTTATGGTTTATTTATATTTATTTTATAGATTATTACGTAATAATCAGTCTTGACAGTTTCAGCGGCCATTGTAATTTCCTCTGCTTTTTTTTGTTATTACTCCTGATTATGATATATTAAGATATTCTTATGTATGATATTCAAACGAGGCAAACTTTTCGCCGAAGATGAGAACTGATCAGAATGACCATATCGATACCTACACTGAGAAAAATTTACAGCAAAACATTTTATTTAGAAATTTATACTTATGAATAGTATAAATTGTATTAAAATTACGAACACTGTGTTTAATGGCCAACAACAATTTTGTTCCTAAAATCTTAAAACAAAATGTTTTAAGATTAAAACAAAAGGTTTGCTACATTTGATGAAATTTTTAAATAAAATTAATTTACAACATCTAGCAAAACTAGTTCATTGGTTTTTAAAAGTATTTATATTGGTTTTTAAATAAAGGTAGTTTCAATTTATGCACGTTGGAACACTAATGAAATGAGAGAGAGAAGCTTTAAGGCGCTCGTACGTAAAAAGAATGAAATGCAGTATGACGCGGTCTTTGTATTTGTGAAAAGGTTGATATTGGCGGTAAAACATCGATAAACACCACGTACTACCTACCTACATATTTCGTTTGATTTTGTATAAAATTATTGTAATTGTAGTACAAGCAATTTACTTAAAGTTACTATAAAAGATAGTAAATTGAAGTATAATAGGTACTTAATTTCCAGGAATAAATGTATTGTTAAATTTAGTATGCTATGTTGCTGTCCTATATATAGCAATAAATTA
>SMLS01066413.1:0-45087 GCA_004785975.1 Popillia japonica
AACAAGAACACATTCTTCATCAAGGAGTACAATCATATCAAGCCAAAACTAAAAAAAATGTGTACAAGACTATCATAACCAATGTCACAACTATGCCAACTTTGGACTTGAAAGATTTAGCCCCAATGTGGTTAACAAGTAGTCATGAGAAAGCTACTTACATTAGTGTAGTATTTTACTTGATTTTTGGTTTGTATGCTCATACTACACTATTGTGTCTCAATATACTTTTAAATACGGCCCTGATATTATATATACAATATATGTATATACCCAACAAAAATCACATACAACGGAGAATAGATGTATGTTTAGACCGAGAACAAGATCGTGTTCACATTTAAAACTTCAAGTGGAGATCGCTTATCTCACACCATAAATTCAATGCACTTCACTCGAAGCGAACCGCGTATTAGAAGAGGTTCAGAGAGCCAATTAATTCCTAAATTGAATTCGGCATGTTTAAAAAAACCAGAACACAGATCTCTTTTAATCCTCTGCCGACCTAGACGTTTCATGATTTGTGATTTTATTTTCGGAATTGGCGATTCCTACCCGTGTTATTTAAATTTCTACGAAGCTAGCATCCGATTGAAGCGTTTATAAATTTTACAGCGAAATTAATAGGTGTGGAATGTTCGTACGGAGAAGGCGTTTCTTTCATGTCGAATTTTACGTTTTTATTTTGAGCGTTAGTTTCGATTGTCGCTAAAAATAATTTAAGTCTAATTAATTTAGTAATACTTAGTTTATTGCAGTTCCACGTAGTGTATTTCTATTGCTTAACAAGCAATTGTAGAATCGATTCGTTTCCGCTATAAATACTAGCAGTGGTAAATTCTTGTTTTCTTTGGACTCGTGCATGCTTACTCTACCCACATACATTTCTATTTTCTATATGTAGATTGAATGTACATATTATACACATGTATAAATGCAGAACAAGTGCAGTTCATTAGTTTCTGATTACATTTATAGAATTTATTGAGGTGAAACGTTACGGTGGTGATTCTCTGTATAAATAACTAAATTTCCAAAGATGAAAATATGTAAGAGGGTGGTATGTAGCGCACACATTGCGAGAACAACAGTTTGTTAGTTAAATGCAGACAATTTACTAGATCGCTTACAGTTTGTATTAAATACTAACTGTTGTTAAGGCATCCATGCGTCTCAATCGTAACAGTGTTTTAGTAAAAGTGATCATGCCGTACAATATATTCTACCGAATGATAAACGATTATTGTATCCGAAAAAGTAGAAGCAACAGAAAGGAGTGTAGACTTAAACAGATTGCTGACACTGCTCAAAATCTGGGCGAATCATTTCTGTTTTCATGGAAAGTGGCCGCCTCCATTTCATGTGCTATACCCGGACACTCTATCTGTCCATGATAGTACATACATGGTTAAAGATATACATAGATCACATCTCCACTTCTGTTAAGAAACCTCATGTATTTACATACTTCATTTTGCTGTGTTTAGCTCTGACGAGATCACTATTTCTGACGTGAAGAAACTCAAGAGCTTTACGTTTTAGTTTAGTTTTATTCCTATAAAACAGCTATGTTACGATGGGTACCAAAACCTTCATGTAGAGTTAATCCACAATTGTAGGTTCCGGATCATACATTCTATTAATCATTCTTTCTATTAGCTACGAAAGTTCTGGTCCCGATGTCACTTGAACATCCTATTTGAGAAATATAACAGAACGTCGAAAGATGCCAAAAAAACAAACAGAAAAATGCCTATAATAGGCGCTCATGGTCTATTGTTGGAATAACCCTGCTACGAGAGTACAATGATATAACAAGATCCAAGCATTGGCTGCGGAACACGTCATTTCGGTTTTAACCTAAAAACCTCATCAGCGAAGCTTGGCATGCAAGATCAGATTTCACAGTAGTTCTCGCTTGATCTTTACGTTCACAACACCCTGCGGAATGCGCTGTATCAAACCTCATGCCCTGTAGTAGCTAAGTACTGGTAAGCCATAAAGGAATCACCATCTGCTAGCAGCTTGAGACATCTACTGGGACTTGCAACCCACGAATTGCACGAGGTAGGTAAGTATCTGCTGTGAGACCTCTGCCGTTCTCGGCCGTCAGGATGTACTGTTGCCGATCTTTAGTCACTAGAGGGCATGAGGTTTGATAGAGAGCATTTAGTGGGGTGTTGTGAACGTAGTGATCAAAAGAGAAGTACTGTGAAAGCAGATCTTGCATGCCAAACGTCGCTGATGAGGTTTTTAGGTTAAAACCGAAATCACGTGAGCCGAAGCCAATGCTTAATCTTGTTTTATTGTACTCTCGCAGCAGGGCGATTCCAAAAATATAGACCATAAGCCCCTATTATAGGCATTATTTGTGTCTACTTGATAAGTCTTCCCATCGGCTAAATCTCGTTAGCTTGCGCGGGTTCCACTAAACCAAATTTCTTGTTGGTATAGTTCTATTATCCTTATGATAATTCTCAATATGTATAAATGTTGCATACGGTGATTAAATGAAAAAAAAAAACTGTAAGGACTTCCGAGTGGGCGAAAACTACAAATTTTCGCCACTAAGGGCTTCTTCAGAAGTGACAAGTGAGTGAAGGATGTCAAAAGGTCACGGGCAGTCGACGTGTCAACCACACTGGAGACGAAAAATTTCTGACTGAAAGGTAGTGTGAGATGTCACACTTCCAGCATAGTAGACATGTCGAAATAGTGTGATTTTTCCCCCACGTCCCTTCAATTCCTGAAGATATCACTTACATTAGTGGCAAAACGTAAAGTTTTTAGTTTCTTTTATTTAATTTATTTATTTTTGTACTTTGTTTTATTTTATTTTTTATTTTTATCAGTTTAAATTAAACTGACACGGTCAAAACCCGGAAGCTCTTATATGTACTTGGATTGTGGAAGTCATTGATATTAATTTAGAACCTCCCCCAAAATATTCTAAATTTTATGATAATTCCCAGGCCCATAATTCTTCAATATATTCTCCAATGTCTCTCAAGTGGATAGATTTTTTAAGGTGCAATATATGTATATATCATTTTCTTTAATAACATATAGGTACCTGGAAAATATGTACATTGAGCATGATTTCTAAAAACTTGTTAACAACAGGTCATTCAGTTCCATTTCGTTACGATAATTCAGGGAGTATACGACTAAGAAGTAGTAAAACGCTTGCATTTATATTTTTATAATTATAACTTCAAAACAGGGCATAAGTGCCAATTTTGGGCATATAAGAATACATTTATTTTTTGAACCCAATATGGAAAATGTTGTTATTGTAATATTGCATCCAAAATATGTATTTACAATAAATATTGAAAATGGCAAGCACCATTTTCTAAACAAATTTATTGTTTAATGTAAATACATCACTAAATTTCCTTGCGATTTATACATGCTTAGACATACGGAATCATATTGTTTACAAATTGGTCAATAGCGAAAGAGGATATACATATATGTACATACATACAGTATCTTCATTAGAATTGAAAGCTTTCTCTAATCTTTTATTAGTATTGGACAAACTACATAGTTCGATTTCCATCGAATTACAATTTTCTAATCCTCTTAACGTAACGATGAATAAGTTTCTTAATAGCACACGATAATGCATATTTTTCAAGATCACTTCACCAAACCTTTCTATACTCCCAAGAAGTCACGCTAAGTAGGCAGGTAACACACCCGCGAACCATATACGGCGAAGAATTTAGTATGTTGTCAAACATTTCCGTAGCTTACGGAACACAAAGGATCGTGGTAGTAGCTTTTTTCCTCGTTTTTCCCTATTATACATTTCGCAACCATTCTTCTGTGCGCGGACCGCGTTTACGAAGAGCGCAGACCGGTCCGGTTGATTAACGAGGACCGAGTTCACAACCTACTCGACTGTCACCAGACAACAGTCCACTCACGAAACAAACGACTATCGGCGCGTATGCAAAACAGCTGCATAACGGCTGCTTTGTTCGTCGTGGGACGGCGGATAAATTTCAAGTATCACAAACTCTTTCTTTGATCTCGCCAAATCGAGAGGTGGTGAATATTTTGCTTGCGTTGCACGCTCGATAACGTTCACCCTGTTTGCAAGTCGAACCATTGTTTTCAGTTATCGCACCATTGTCTACTAAATAGATGGGAGCTTATGGTGCAGATGTAATCAAAGTTTCTATTACACAATTTTGATTTGTAGATTGTGCACTTAAATCCAAAATTTAAACTCCTAGTCTTAACTTTGCGACAAAGCAAGTCATAATGACCAATAAAGGTGTAAAAAAGGTTAAAGAGGTAAATATTAGTGAGTATTTGAAGCATTGGGTTTTGTTCATTTTGTATTCACAGACCGAAATTTTTGGCGCAGCAACTGGTAAAAAGGAAACATAGAGATTACATACAGAGCTTAGACCTATGGAATGGTGGTTCTCATGTACTGCCAATCTTTCGAAAAAGTGCTTCTTCCTCAAGAAAATCCGAATGGGGGATCCGAAAGGCATAAACGTCGTGAAAGATCGATTTCTTAGACTTTAATTTCTGTTAGAACAATTCCTGCCACAGTAAAAGAAACAATTTTCCACTTTCTGTGCCTGTTACGACCTATTATTGGAAGCAGTTCCTCGAAAACAATCTTATGGTGCCCATGCAAATAGGGATAGGGATAATTAGCCAAAACTGTCTTTACAGATGAATCTCCTTTTACGAAATATTCACTTGTTGGCTACCAAACAGGGCAGAGAAAGCTAGGAGAACGCTAGTCAATGTTGATTCTTTCCTGAAGTACCAATTGCTGGTTAAGTTTAAGGTTAAGAGAGTGGTATTTCCTTGCAAGCAAAAAACGGACTTTATTATCCTGGCCTTAATCCAAATAAGTATATTAAGAGGTCTCTGAAAGAACATTTACATATAAGACTCAATTGAGTTTGCACAGTCTATGCCAGAATTGAATTGAGTTTTAATAGTAGAATGCCAACAACCACAGCAAAACCAGGTATATTGTAATGCTGATATATGTACATATATTAAGTTGTGGCTATAATAGGTGTGCTATGTAAAGACTATAGCACAGAAAATAAACGAATCTAGTACTATGTCGAACAATCTTTAGAATCACCTTATTTTATCAGCTATTATCAAAATGTTTTATTGAAAGCATAATGACAAGTGACATACTGCATTAAGTTTTTTGACAGTTTCTGAGAAATGCAATATCGTGAATTATTTCACTTGCTTTTCGAAAACAAAAAATAGAAATTCTGAAAGTTCACCGAAGAGTAATGAGGCAGAAAATTAACTGCTTGAACAATCACAGGAAGCTAGGCTTCTGTGTCAAGTCTATGATACGCCGTTTGGACTAAGGGGATCGTGAGTCAGTTGATTAGAATAAATTTGTAAAACAATGTTAGACTAAGTAATCGTATGAAGTTTTACAACTCCTAATAATTAGACTGTCTGTAATATACGGGTACCATGAGGATTTTGCTATGAAAATGCCAATATGAGCTACTTACCTATTAATTTATTCAGAAAATCTACATGGGCAGCATATTATTTCGTAACTACACAACATGGATTAACACTGTGGATTCTGCATCCAGTCCAGACTGAATAGAAATATGCTGGTCCATACAGACCGCCTATAGGTTTGACGGAAGAGTAATGGATGACTTTTGAACATGTTTTTGTACACCTTTGACAAATATGAGCTGAAAAAATGACGTCGCACTCCAATAAAAAAGATGGAAAAGTATATATCCTTACCGACCATCTCCCTTTACAGGTTCATTATATAGAACACAATCGATTTCCTTTAATACGAGATTTTGCTACATTGAATAAGATGACACAGAGAAATGCTTAAGTAGTAGCGAAACATAAAAATTGAAAATATTGAACTTTAATCTAAAGGTACATACTTTAAGGAGCTTGAGTTTGCTAATAGATGAAGATTTAAAGTTTAATGGCCACATTAACGAATGTACGCAGAAGACACCAACGATACAGGACCACCAATTTTACAAGAAGTGCTTCTCCTACGAAATTGCAAACTTCCTTAGCAATCTTCCTCTAGTAGTTGAGAAAGAAGCCACTTATTATTACTTATTATTATTGGGTGTGCCAAACACAATTGTCTCGTGTATAGAATTGACTCCGCCCTTTCACTGCAGTTGTGCCACAATCGATGCGCTTGCTTATGGTTTTGTGCATTTTCAACTTATTCATCTCAAGCATATCTTGTTCTACTATAATGCATTAACAAATCATAACTTAGTAAAGATTTATTGTTGCCCAACAGATGTAGTTCCATGTCAGAAGATCTATTCAGGAATCTGTAAGCAAAACAAATCATCGAAGAAATGCTTGTCAGTTCAAACTCTTGCATCACGCACTGATGAGGATAAGGAAGTCTTAAACATCGCGCACTGATGAAGATAAAGAAGTCTTAAACATTGCTCTTCTGGTAGTTCTAAACTTAGACCAAATTGTAAATGTATTGCTGTTGTTTGTTCTCCGGGATTCATAAGTGTGGATATAGAGGACTAGCTTGTCAGTATTCGGGAAAATTTTCCACCACAGTCCTCAATTTTTCTTTTGAGAACCTAAAATGCGTAAATATAAACATAAAACTGGTTGTATATTATTTCCTCACAATACCGCTCAAATAATCTTAGAAAAGCTCGTTCCAGGACATGTTTGTTGCTATTTCAATCAAAGTTTCTTGTTGATGATAAAATACGTTAGCGTTAGTAGAATTTACATAAACAAACCTCAACAACAAGGTAATACAATACGCTCATTAAGATCCGTTTCACTTTTCAACCGCATTATATGCTCCAAGACATACCTAATTAAAGAAGACTCACGACCGCGTGAAGTGCAACACTTCGAGGAACGCTACGATAATGCGCCAGAAGATTATTAGATTTCTTTGTACCGATGAGTAGGACTTCGACAGAAATAACAGTCGCAGAAGAACGTCAATTGACTGTAATCATTGAAACGGAAAACGAAATCTTGGATGGTTCGTAGAAATATGTACATCCGCCTGTAGTATTTCTTGCTAGCGTCGAAGAAATGTTGAGGGTACCATTTAACTGCTACGATGTGTGCTGTTTGATGAATGCGCCTGCTATGCTGTCGTGTATAATTCTAGACAGTTGCGATTTAAAATATGTAATGTATGTTAATTTATTAAAAGTGTTCGTGCGTCGAGATCGTATACAAAAAAATCGTGCCAGATGTAATGATTACACAATGATGTTAATGAATGGATGAATTAGCAATAAATAAAAGAAAATTGCTGTAATTTTTTTATATCTGTATAGAATATTGTTATAAATTTTCCTAATTAATACAATTTCCCTGCTAGTTAATTTATTGAGGTCTACGGAGTTAAGTGTTTCAAAACATTCTGTTGTACATGTTGTAATATGTACAGCGGTTCTCATAAGTAGTGGCACAGATCTAAAAATGAGCAATTACGAGTATAATGATTAAAGTATGTTCTAATGCAAACGCTAGTGGGACTAAAATTTCTTTGATATAAAAATATTTACAATAATGAAATTGAAATCCGCATGAAATAAGTTGCTCAAATCTGTTCTTCTGAAACGGAAGTTGCAGGTTGCCATACAATTTCTCAATGATTGTGAAAGCCTTGAGGTTGTTCCATGTTCGCCTTCCGCAGTTTTGACAATTTTGGTTGTTTGTTTGTACTTACAGTATAATTTTTTGAAACATTTTCTGGCGGTCTCAGTTATAAGAAAATCTATTATGTTCTTATTGCATTAGTCTGCCCAAACATAATTTTTTACTGCTTCTCTGTTTGCTACTCTGAGAACTAATCGCCAAAGGATTTAAAATTTTAAAAGAAAATGACGTCTTAGCCAAAATAAAAAGCTAATATATATACATGTATCAAAGAACAAATGCTCTAATAAATCGTTGTGGTCATTACTGTTCATGATTCAATTCGTACTCTAAACATAGAATACGTTATTTGAAGTATCTACATACCTTTCAGACACATAGGCTTACGTAACTTTTGATCACCAGTGTATACATGACTACTTCTTTTTTACTATCTTGGGTGGTGATTAATTGCGTTCGCACCGTATGCGTAAATGTACAGTTGAGATTAGAGGCAATCTGATTTAATGGCGTTTATACGATACCAGACCAATTTCGAACGTGTTCAAAGATGTAATTCACGGCAGTAAAAAGCGTATAATCCGAGAGATGCTCGAGAAAACGGAGGAGTGCATTTAAAATTCCGTGCGATTTTCACGTCCCTAATGACTCTATCACTCGGCGCAGTCTAAGGTGGCCGTGATTAACGGGGAGACAAAAACAAGTTCTGATTCTCACACATGTTTAACAGCGGCCAGGAAATGCACGCATGATGAGACCGTTTCATCATATGTGCGCGGACGAACCACTTTAGTTGCTGACCTTCCGTCAAGCTAAAAATATAGGCATTGTTGACATGAGTGAACAGTAAAAGATTCCAATATCGTTCAAGAAAACTATGTATTTAATAATATAAGATTATATAGTTGAAATTGAGGCCTGAGATCAAAATGTGTGTAATCCTTAATTACGTGTGAGCAATTATTAAATTTAAATCCAATGTGTTGCATAATTTTGTTATAAAATGATATATTGGCTAAACTAAACAATATTTAAAGAATTATATGTGTTTATAACTATACATATCGAGAAAGGCGGTCACAGAAACTGTCTGAATCGTGTAGCTAGCTTAGATTCATTTACACAGATACAAATGATAGGTTTCCTCGCCAACCTCCGCCGTATAAGGTGCAGTTAAATATTTTACTGCCCCAATGAGTAATATGAAAATTATACCTTAAAAAATTGCGTATGAAGAATGAGAGTGGGATTCTTCTTAGGTGCAATATCAAAAGTTGTTTTCAAACATTAATTACTCCACTATTATATTCGTAAAACAATCTGCTGTTGCACAAACATAGGCGGGCATTGATAAAACAATTGTAGATGATCCAAAGTGACTGGATGGACGGACTGCGTGCATGGATCTATTGTACTCGTTAGTTTTATAATATCTCAAACGGTTTTGCCTCGAACATGAATCGCAGTATCTCTTTCATGGATCGTGCATCCGCCAGTGTCAACATCTCTTAATCAACCTTCAAACCTGGGCATACATTATCTCATTAATAGTTTCCTGGTTAGTGATTTCCTTAGCTGAGGAAAGGAGTATTTAAAAAAATTCTAATCAATATTTCAGCATTCTGGTTTCTTTCTGTACTAGAGCAGGCAGCAGCTCAATCCAGTTTGAGTTTGTATCCAACAGCCAGCACTACCCTGAGCTACTGAAGCATGAGTCTTGAAGTGATAAAGCTAGTTTATCGCCTGCCACTACATGAGTACCTTCAAAGGGCAAATGAATCCTGGCGTACTTCCCCAGTCCAGAAGATTCCCGAAGTCCACATCTTTCCGCCCATTAGAACGTACAACCAAATTCACTTTCCCTCACAATTTCGCACGGTCCACTCTTCTTTATTTGAAATAAAAAGTTAGAAAAAGTTTCTTTTTAAATAATTCGTCACCTAATCTAGCATGGAATGGCAGAAAGTGAACTTAAGAATTGAGGAGTGCCCTTTACGGGTTGTCCATACTCTTTGGTTTACCTTTAATTTGTGTCCCGCCTTTTGAGTGTCTCTATCAAAGTATAGATTTATCGATCCAATTATTTGTGGGTAGATTTGCCTCTGAACTTCGATGAGTAATGTTTTGGTCAATTTGTGTTCGTGTAGAGGGTCACCACAGAAACCATACTAGTGACTGCAATGATTATCTTATAAATTTAAGCCAAACAACAAGATTGCTGCTGGAGTACCAAAATAATTATTATTATTAACTATTTTCTGACTCCACGAAAGAAATGGAAGTCATATTAAGCAAGTTTAGGTGAGTAGGTAAATAGAATGGGCCATAATTTTTCCCACAATTTTTCTCGTGTTTGTCTAGAAATCAGCTTGCACGATATCTATCAACAAGGACTTAACAGATCCTCAACCACTAGTTTTAAATCCCAGCGGTTTAAATGGAATTGATGTCTTTTTTGCCTACTATTGGAGATACTATTCCAGTAACAGATAGTGTGTAGTTCAGGCAACAGTGTCTTACTAGATGATGTTGTGATAGTAGGTTCTACTACATAGACGAGTTGTAAGTGGAAAAACTATGCTCTTCCATTCTTTTATGCAACACTCCAATGTTATTCATCCTATCAATAAGCCGAAATTTGGCTTCTCATGGGGACTAGATTTATTGGCGCTTTGTTGGGATAGAACTCTTCAATGGACACTGCATAATTAATTTACTGTGACAAAGACAATAGCGGTATATCAAAGTGGGTATCGTACACCGAATTTCCTTCAGGGTTCTGAATTCTTTACGGCTAAGAAGGTAGGATGACCCACATTTTTTCACCACAATTTTTCGATAAATTGCCGATTTGTGGGCCAAGGCATTGTCGTGATTAAGTTTGAGGTGAAGTGGCGCCATTTGTCTTTAATTTTACCTTTAGGGTTTCCATATTATCAAAAAACCAGTTTTGGTCTCCACAAATTCTTGTTAGATAACAATAACTGTGGATTATGTTGCAGTTGTTTTTCCTACTGCTGACAATTTTGTCTCCATTGTCTTTTCGTCGATCAAATTTTATTACATATCTTTGCTGCACTCTCAATTTTTTTATGGATTCATCAGAATATGTAACAATTCAGTGATTAATTTGTAGTAATCCTGAAAAGCGAAATCAGAGCCCACTCCTAAGAGAAGTATATTAGGGATGAGAGTTACATGTTCTATTTTAGGTGTTACACTCTTATGTATTTATCCAACTATGTTTGTCAAATGAGTTCGCAGTGTGACCATTCGGGCAAAAATAATACCCACACATTTTACATTCGTTAGTTTTACACTAGAACGGTCTATACAATCACAGAGTTTCAATTAAATCGACAAGAAACACTCACCTGTGTTCTCTCGCAAGCACAATAGCAAACGAGAGAACTCTCCATTCTGTACAGATAGTACGACTGCTTTTGCCTGGTTTTATAGTGGTAATACCACGTAGAGCCTTAGATTAATTTTAGAGCGGTTAGCTCGGATGAGTTTGTCAGCCTCTAGCAGTTATATTGCAGTAGAATTTTCATTATTATGTGGTGTTAACTATTAGTGGCGGCGTATACTTCAAAGGAGATTTAAAGTCATCCATCGAGTGGCGCCATTATCATTACGATGTACAAATATAGGTTGAGTAGTCAGTATTCACTTATGTTGAGATTTGATTCTGAAATTGCGTACTAATAGTATAATAAAGATAGAATAAAATTTTCTCGCTTAAAAAGCTCAAAAAACAAAATAAATAAATAGGAGAAAGTGTATGCATATAAATCAATACTCTTTTAATTTAAGTCATTAATGAATGTATACCATATTGATTGAAGAATATCTTAGAGAATAACATAGTTTTAAACAATGCAATCGCATTCATCGCGAACACCCCGTCCCGTTTTCGTAATATTTATTTCTCTGTTGTTTCTAACCCACAATGTGACTAACGTGAAATTGGGTAACGTCCGATAAAATCTACTCGAATCCCGAATATCCACGGACGCACTTGCTCGTGAAGCATAATAAATACCCTGTAACTAGCTATTATGTAAATCTTCACGGTTCCATTAGCACTTTCAACAATGCTTTCCAGAGTTTCCATTTAATTTACATGGGCTCGCAACAATGGGCGACGCAGCATGGGCAATTAGGGAATTTAACGAGTTCAGACAGATATGTATCGGATAACACCTTCGCCTTTTGACCGTTGTTCGTTGCAGCGATAGACGCGGTTATGCGTACATGTAGCGTACATTTTTCGTTAGCGACCTATGGGTCTTACATTTGCAACATAACGTACTCGTAAAACGAGCAAAAGAAGAATTGTATTCGATAAATGCAGCTCGTTATCAAGACCTGTAAAGCTTACTTCAATTGTTATTAAGTATAAATTACAAAGGAGTACTGTTTAGTACGTCATCCGCCAATAAATCAGTTCCACTTCTACGAGCAAGAAGTCAAAACCGGTCCTGTTTGAGATGAATATAGTACATACATACGTTCTACAGCAATTACGGATTTATATACAAATGTGATTATACGTTTTACACATTTAATCTAATAATTCGATTGTCATATTCAAACTCTGATAAGGATAACAATTATTGTACCCTTTCAAAGATAACAGTGTACAAGTTTTCAAACAGATTGCAGGTTCCGTTTGAATTCTTCTGTGGAGAAAGAAATAACTTACTGTACGGTTCAGCGAAGATATGAAAATTAAAAATCTAAGACCTATAATTGAACCAAATAATAGTTGTGAAATTGTCTTAACGAAACAACTGGTTTTTTAACACATTGTTAGAACTCTTTTCGCGGAGCAAATCAATTAGTTCCTCAAACCAGTTTAATATTAAAGTTATTATTATTATATATTATATTAGAAAATCTTGGTCAATTTAGTGTTTTTTTTTGTTTGTCAAATTGCTTAACTGGCTATTACTTACCAGTTAGTTCGTCAATATCGATTTCTCTTTTCACAAGCGCTCCTACGGTTTGTGCTGCAGGTATTCCCCAAGCAAATATGTGTAAGAAAGAACCGAGCACTCGTAACTTTTCAGCAGGCCACGATAATCCAGCTTTCGCCAACCACCAAGCGCATAAAGCCACCCACCTGAAAAAGAAAATACATTAATTTTTCTTCTTTTTTAACACAAGTGTTTAGCAACTAAAACCTTAATTTAGCATTAAGTTTTCATAAATACAGAAATTGACAAATTGCAATTGTAGTGGGACGTGTACTTTTGGTTTTATTCAAGATTTAGGTAACCACTCTGAATGGGCAGATTGGCGTTAGTTACCCCGCTAAACCCTGAATAAATTCCCGGTTATACAAAATGTTCCCATATCCCCGACTGTATGTATATATTTGTACATTAGAATTTAAGTTTAGTTTTAAGAATCATAACTCATTAATTGCGAAGTGCGGGCGCCAGAAAAACTGTAAACGTAACGTATACAGAATTCGTCGTTCGGCGCCACACATATAAAACATTAGAGAAAACAAAGTGTATGAAATGATTATACAATGACATCACCAGGGTTCCACATCTCGCGGTGAACTTCTTGCGTACAAAAAAAAAACGTTAGTTAGTGCATGGATAGCCTGGTGAAGTGATCGGCAAGTTGGGGGGTCGCGCTAAGTAAAAAAGTAAGGTGCAAAAAAGTGTCTTCAACGTTTCCAGTTAGTGACCTAGTCCGGTTCTTGCTAAATCAAAAGAAAAGGGTTTATCAAAACCAAAAAAGATAACCCAAGCAGCAGGAAAACCCGGAAGTTAAGAAACCGTTTGTCGCAAGTAAGGAAAAGGTCGTAATTACTAGAGCCGTGCAAAGTTTAAGTATGAGTCACAAACTGCAAGGCCGTCACATCTATTCCATTGAAGTAACAAACTAAGTAGACAACGAGGTAAATAAGTGAAATAATTATACAGTGTTTTTCGATAATTATAAGTATTAGGTAATTAGTTTATGGCTACTTATCGTACATATCAGTATCTTCTCTGTATGTATACATACAAATAAACTATTTATGATTTTATTTAAATTTCAGAGAATAATGTGCAGTTTGTATGAATAATTAAAGTTTGTTCTAAATGTTCTTCGGTGAAACTTGTCCGTTTAGACAAAAAACAAGTATAAGTAAACATGTTTTTTAAAGAAAAAGTCTTTGTTCAATTGTTTTCACCAATGTTCTTATGTATATACATAGATTTATCGATAGTGAATTCTGCATTACACAGATTTAAAGTTTGAAACCACTACTTATCGTAATATTAATTAAAATTTATTGCAAAATAGTATTGCAAGTACTGCAAAATACGTTAGCGTTTAGTGAATGAACTATCTACTCAATATACCGGGTTCTTTTTTTATTGTTACACATACCCCCTATGTGTAACATTGAAAAAATAATTGTCAATGCATTGGCAGAATAGAAGGCAACCAGTCATACACTCATGTGCTGACGTATGAGAACCACGCGTGTCTTAGTTTAACGGATTTACCAACTATACTTTTTTTGACATACATGCAATTCGTGTATTAGAAAACTATTGAATTTAAGCGCTAAAGGATATTACAATCTGATTTTAATGTTATGGTTATTTATTGTGCACTGATAACCGCTTCTTTTTCGCGCGCTACTAAACGGGCACTACTAGACATGAGTGGGGATAACCGCTCAGCAGTCACGTTCATTTTCAAACCGGAACGTACGGAACGTAAATTTTCTAGTAAATTTTTGCGTAAATTTAACGTCGTATCAAACAGGCTTATGTATGTATTTTTGTTTTTGATATACAGCTGGTTGCCTACCATGCTGCTAATGGATTGACAATTATCTTTTTATGATTACACATGGGGGAGGTGCATATGTGTAATAATAAAAAAAGAACCCGGTATAATGTGTGTGGTGCGAAGTATGATTCATACTTAAACTCTGCACGGCTCTAGTAATTACCCAAGAGACCAGCATCATCACCAAGCGCCGGCGCCCAACGCAACAACCACCCCAGGTATTTGTGTTTTCCCCGTTTTGTATATCATTTTAAACACTTTTGCAACGAACTATATTTATTGATAGATCTTTTTTCTTTGATATAATTTTCGCATATTCATTTAATTATAGTATTTCTGACATAAATATGTATATATTTAGCACGTAAGACGTTTATAGATCGTTTATTGCTTTTGTTTATCATTCTGTACAAAACTCTAGTCTTAGTCTCCTAGTCTGTAATCAATGTATTTTTTTAAATCATTAATGAGCATTAAGTTAATATTACACTTAAGTATGTACCTGGAATCCTTGGGAGATAGGGGAAAATTTTGTATAATGTGCGTCACGCTTAAGCTGCCCCTATTCTGAGATTTTGTGTTCTCCGTTTACTTAGCCGAGGTCAAAATTATAATTCTATGTAATCAATTTTACACGTTATTGCTATTACTTAAATATCAATAAAACAAGAAAAGGGGTAATTTGCGAATGATCGTGTTGACGCCCTGCTCAACTTGACATTTTACGTCTGGGATAGACCAGTGGGTCCGCTACACAATTATCCATCTTTAAAAGCCTTTTATTCTATCTATGCAGACAAAGAACGTTTTAGTGCTACCTAGAGCAAGTGTCGAGTGTCATAGTGCAGAAAGTTTGTAAATTGGCTGATAAATTGAGTTGGGTTGAGAGGGTTCATTCAACTACAATATCTTGTTGAGTTATTTTTTGTTTTTGAAGATGATGCACATTCACGATGATTCCTGGAGAGGTTCAGTCAGAACAAAAGTCGGTTATAAAAAACGCTGATGCTGTGGGCTGCCTAATTAACAAACATAGACTGACATATTGTGAAATTCAGACATCCATAGGCGTTTCAACCGCACCTCATCATGCACTTCAAACAAACTAAACAATCCTGTATGTTGAATATGTTTGGAGAAAGTTAGTTTCTCGGTTCGATTCCAAAGAGAAAAACGGTTTTTGGCTAATTGGTGCTGAAAATGTTGACGCCAGTTCTAACCTCCTTTGGAAGATGGAACAATGATTGATCTGAATTAATACAAAACCGGTTGCTTGCTAGATATGATTGCAGCGCTCTGAGAAAGCAACCCACAACGCAAAATCATCCTGCAAGATAGCAATTCGAATTGGTATACAGCACAAAGGACCAATGAGTTCTGGAGCAGTGTAATATCGAATTATTATGTCATTATTTGTAAAGAAGGCACGCTGATTATTTACGTTCCCAAAGATCAAAAAAGTAATATTTCCCCGCAAAAACAGCAGATATCCTCAAAACGATGATTTTGACCTTCCTAACTGAAGACTGGAAAAATTCGTTTAACAGTTGATTTGAGTACAGGCAGAAGTGTATCAATTTTTTTGTGTACACTCGCTTCTTGACATTTGCATTTCCAGAAAGCTTCTGAATCCCACAGTCTTTATCTGCTAGGCATTTTGTTGTTAACACAATCCAGTGCACTATTAGTTACAAACCATTCCTTCAGTTCTGTTCATGATTTTTTTTGATTAGTTCATTGCAGTGGACTCAATACAGAACCTTACAGCACACCTGGTGATATTTTTTATATCAGATTGAGATGATACAACTTTTGAAGTAGAAGATAACGTTTTGCGTAATTAAGAGTTTTCGCTAGATTGCAACGGTATAATTCCAGCAAGTCAATTATAGCCTACTATTATAGCTTCATTACTGTCAAAAGCATTTCATCAATCTATTCTCTATAACTGCTCCAAAAATCCTAGAGAAGGTGAGTATGATAAATGTTAACATATTCACAAGAGAATACAAAAAGATGTATGTCCACTATGACCAGCGCTAGTCAGCCTTTAGCCCACTTCACCATTAATGTATTCTTAAAAGCAATACATGATTGCGAGTATTTTAATTTTACAGGAAGCTTATGGAATCAAGATTTACAGGCGACTTCTCATAGACAAATGAGAGTCTATAAGGCACAATGTTATTTTTATTTTTGGTGCTGTCATGAATAGTCATGTTATTCATATTTTCTTTGTTAATAAAATATATAATTCAATAGTTCTGATAGATACACAAATGTAACTGTAACAAAGCCGTTATGTTTGATAGAACTCCCGCAGAATCAACTTTATCAAAAGCTTTTAAAGTATAAGAATGCTCGTTGTAACATTCAGATTTTAGGTTAGTATGCTGCAGGAAATTGTAGAATATGCAGAAGCGTAGTACACGTTTACCAATGCATTCCTACTTCAAATACTTTCTAACATTAACAATAGATAATAACATTGCCTATATCTAGTGCAAACATAATAGTTAAAGATGTAACACGTCCAACACACTGTCTTGTTGTGTATCAATGTTAACCATATTTCTTTTTTGTGCGTATCTAAACATTCAAGAAACCAAGTATTCCTAGCCAATACACCTTCTAAGAAAGTAAAAAATTGTTAAAGCTATCGATAGCTCTGATTAAATTAATCATAATTTAATTTGGACCTATTTCATTATACAGGGGTCCCATACTTCGGGGGGGGGGGGGGGGGGGGGGGGGGGGGGGGGGGGGGAGGGTATAGAACCCCATGGGAATCCATGTCCAGAAACGTCATCGTAGGCCGCCAGGTGGGGCTATGCAGGAGAGTGCTGTGAAGATTGGCTCATTCGAGCGATAGATAAGCATACCAGGAGCTCTTGCAGCCATGCACTTAGTGTATGGAATAGTTGAGGGTAACGGACGAGTAGTACACGGATTTATCGAGAACATGTTCGGCAATCAATGGGTCATCGGTGTCAGGAATGTTTGAACATTAGCCACTTGGGGGTCATCTTGGGCAGATATAACTTATCAAAAAGGTGGGTTGAAACCATTTTGTCCTGTTCATGTAGCTTTTGAAAAGCATGGTGCATTTCCATCATGCATAAATATTATATTCTATCTTTCGAAAAAAGATGTATTGCACATTTATTACGATTTGATAATGTATAGGTATCGTTATAGACAACAAAGACAAATATATTCATTATTAATTATTAATAGGCATCGTAAATATTCCACATAATCTCCGTACAAAGTAAATTAAACAAAATATCGATATTCAATCTTCATATACGCATGGCATTTATAATGTATGTAGTAGAAAGCATGGATTTATGATAATTGCCACACAGTTGAATCGAACATTTTTTTATGCCGCCGTACGAGCATACCTGCGTATAATTCACTCCTGAAATGGCTCTCTGAGGCCATGTTTCCGATGACCCCTAAAGTCTTTTTTTCCCGTCGCGTCGTCGAGTTACGACTGCAAATATTTCGCGCGATATGCAAAAGCCGAGCTGCTTGTTGCTTCGCTCGTATCTGCATACATACATCGAAAGACGGGTCTCTTGCTCATTGTGTTGCCTGAAACAATACGGACGGCGACTGACGCTTCTCTTTCTATGTAGTTCGAAAATAAAACCCCTCCAATAAGAACGGTGATAGCCGTTGCCTTGTACTATCCAAAGAACAAAAGCGTATTTAAATTGGATAAAGATTTATGGTTCAATTTAGACACACAGCGACCGTGAATATATTCAGACCATTATTTTCATGTATAGGGATGCGTGTAACGTTGGCTTTTATGGTTTCCCTTTATTTTCAGACGGTTTTAACATACGATGTCGTAAATTAATTCGCTTCAAGTGAGCGAATATTGGGAACTAATATATTACGACTTTAAACGTGGTGCTAGGCGAAGTACAGAACTCCGCTTGACGCACTTAAAATTTCTGTCGAGTGAAGTGCCGATTACTGTCTCTTTGAGAATATCAATAATTGTAGTACTTACTCCGGCAACACGCACCACAAATATCGCCCAAAGTAACTAAGCGAAAGTTGGATTTGTCGTTAAATAGCCCGATCTCTGTTAAAAAAACCAATTCTATAACTAGTTGTAGATATGTATGATAATGGTTGATTTTAGTCTGGACTGCGACCGCGAGATACGTTGTAGTGTATTCTACTACCACCGGAACTTCGACGCTTACGGAGTGAGAACAGAATTAGTCCTGCAGAGGGATGATGCTTGAATATTGGTTTGTCAAAAACTTAGTAAGAGTCTAATTAATACGTGAATTCTATTCTTCTATTCTAATTGGCCATATCTATTGACGGAAGGCAACACATTGGCTCACTGTTAGGTACAGAGGTAGGTGATGTCCTGTGCGTATGACTGCTGAGTAGGTATACTATCTCTGTACGAGAACAGATCCTCGACGTGGACACGCTGTATAAGGGCCCCCTAAAGCGCAGCCTCTAGGGAGGTCGGCCCCTTGGCCCCCATAGAGTTCGGCCACCATAGACATGGTGTATAAGGCCCCCATAGAGCGCAGTCCCCAAAGGGAGATCGGCCCCCATAGAGCCCCTAGGAAGCGCGGCGGGAGGGTGCTTTGCGTCAGCAACCTTTTAACTCCGCCTTTCCAACGCCTAACCTCTTGCGTCAGCACATGAGTCACCGTTTAATTGCGCTTTCACAGCGCCTAACCTTTTAACCCCTTGTATCAGCAGTTTTTGCTCGTCTAATTTTTACGTCAATAATCTTTTTACCAAGAATCTTAGCAGGGTGGTAAACAACTTGCGTCATACCTTATTTGCTAACAAAAATGCTAACACTTTTGTCAATATATAAGACAATGTCTTCCACATATCCTTTAGTATCTAATTAGTTCGTGTTACAAACTGGCTAGTGAAATTACGTTAAAAGAAATTGCAAATTTTGAAAGTAAACCCTGGGAAGTATACGAAGCAGATGAGAACGGCAATCCTTTACATATATGATAGCGCATGACCCCATATGGCTGGTGAGGTATGAACTTTTATGGAACAGTAGGCGAAAGTTGGATTTGTCGTTGGATGGCCCGATCTCTGTTAAAAAATCAATTCTATACCTAGTTGTAGATATGTATGTGTGACAATGGTCAATTACCGCCAGAACTTCGAGCCTTACGGAATGAGAACGGAATTTGTCCTGCAGAGGGACGATGCTTGAATATTGGTTCGTCAAAGACTTAGTAAGAGTGTAATTGATACGACCATTCAAGGCAATATCTATTGACAGAAGGCAACATATTGGGTCACTGTTAGGTAGGTTATGTCGTGTGTGTATGACTGTGTCCTGTGGTGTACATATATGACAGTACATGACCCCATATGGCTGGTGAGGTATGAAATTTCATGGAACACTATAGCATAGTCACTCGCTTAATGCTGTTAGGCAAGCATAAGGGTTGGCCATATTTCCATGTATCATACAACACTGGGTGTATTCTATAAGCTGATCGTGTTGCTGTGATATGGTTCTGGCTTGATAAACTGAACAACAGAAGTTCACAAAAATTATTTCATCCAATCTGCTAGGCAACTCTTGAAGCTGTTTCCCTATAACTTACTCATGTCCGATCTGCTAACTTATGTGATACTGTTAAATCTTTCTACAAAGGTCTGATTAAAGAAAATAAGTAACACTCATCTACGGCATAGTGGTTATCACCTTTTGTACATCGGAGGATTATTATCATTCTTTATTTTCAACTTATTACAAGAAAGTGGCTGTTCAAAATTGCTTTAGCATTCTCCGCGATAAACGCTCTGTATATATGTAAATAGCGACAGGCACAAAATCCCCTTACGAAACCTCAGCTCCGAGTTAATAAGATGCTCTATTGTGTTTCGTTTACGTAACGTAGGGCTCAAAGCCGAATGTATAGCCGGCAAACATTGAATTCCTACCTGAAAGTCGTTTTCTTAACGAGATCCGATCGTCTTTTGTCTGACTCACGTTCACGTCGCGATCGTGCCATCTTACTTCAACTGTTTGTTGTGTTATGGGCATCTCGTTGGTAGACGTGTTTTGTTACAGCCGTTGACAGACGGCTAACACATGGCCAACTCAACGGTGTGATTATTTATTTTTTCTTTTTATAAATATTTATTTTCATAGCCGTCTTGTTCTATTGAGCGTGATGTATGAATAGAAGAGGAAAGGTATACACCATGTTAGGCCGATGGAGATGAGATACGACGAGTTTCTTGTAGGTACAACATACGGAATTCAAACGAGAGAATATCTGTTCCTTGTTTTCTTTCATTCGCCTTACTCGTCCTCGGTTTTTCTTTGTATAAGTTGGTATTATTTGTCAGCTGGTGGCTATACAAATCTCGCATCGTCTACAAGCTTTCGAAGCCAATGCTTGCAACATAAAACTTTTCACATTCTATCGTTTCTTGACAACGAAATCATGTAGGAAGAAGGAAGATGCAATTATTTATCGTCAGAAGACGCAGCAGGAAGTTATAGTACATATTTCTTTAACATTAGTTACCTAACATTCTGGAAATTAAGTAATTACCCAACCTCTACCATACCTACTAGTAATGTGTCATTTCTATCAATAACTACAGTAATTTGTTATAAGCTAACTGTCCTTTTTTTCCTTTTACGGCTGTGTAATTGGAGTTTTAAACAATATAATCAAGCTTTTTTATCGAATGAGTAAATCTATTGACTCTTTGGGTGTATATCACCTAATGTGAATTAGAGATCGAATGTATAGATCTTGTAATAAATTACAGTCATACAATCTAATATATTCGTATAACGGCATTAATAATATCCACTGGGAGTCTACAGTATTTTTTATCAAATAAATCACAAATAATTAACTCATTATTACTGAGACTTTAAGTGGCCCCACAAAAAGAAGTCTGGCGATCTTGCAGGCCAAGACAGTGGACCACGTTTTCCGATCCACCAACGATTGTAGGCTCGATCTAATACTTCTCATGCTATTCTTGAATAATATGCCGGACAACCGTCATTTTGGAACCACATTATTTGCCGTACGTCCAAGGGAAGGTCTTCAAGTAACACACAAAGTTCGTTCTGTAAAATGTTTCGATATTTTCACCATTTAAGTTCCCATCGATAAAATATGGACCAATAAGATTATTGCCAATTATTCTGCATCAAACATTTACGTTTCAAGGATGTTGATGTTCAAGTTGGCGCAGCCAATGGGGAATTTCGATACTTCAGCAATGCATATTATGCCGATTTACCGTACCGTGATTTGTGAATGTCGCCTCGTCCGAAAATAATACTCGAGAAAAAATTAGGATTATTTTATATCCGTTGAAACGCCCATTGACAAAATCTTACCCGATTTTGAGTTCTTGATGCATTGAAAATCTTATGGATGATGTATTCTATGCTTCAATATTCGGCAGATAGTTGAGTGAGAAATTCCTGATCCGCGAGCTTGTATTAATGAGCGGATTATTACTGCAGCTAATACTGCAGTTCCAGCAATTGTTTTTCGGCGATTACGTTTTCTTGGCTGTACAGTTTCTTCGTTAGAGAATACCTAGGAGAAATACCAATTGTTTTTTAAGGCAATAAAGAAAATATTCCAACGCTTGAATTAAATCACGTAAAAGGAGAGATAGAACTTGCCACTAATGATCATCCTGCACCCAAAGAAGTTAAGTACCCACAAATATGTTTCATTGTAGGCAAGGATTAAATAACTGTGTTTACTGAGAAAATAGAAATCTTAGGTTAAAATGCAGGTGTCCTAGTCTGAAATCTTCAATCAGATGTTACACTGAGATACCCATTGCGCGTATATTCATGAACAGCTGGGATTTCTTAGAGTCACTTCCTAAGACTTCCTATGTGTCCCCTGACTATATTAGGGCTACATAAGTGACAAGAAAAACTCTCTGTAAATTAGAGCAGATTCATCTTCAGCTTCAATGAATTCAGAAGAGAGTGAATGCAGACCCTGCTTGTTAGCTGGTATCTCCAAACATGTTCTGTATGATTCGTTTAACATTGTTATTCTGACAATTCGGGTAATTAAGGGTGCTTAGTTAATTCTACTAATTCATGACGTGTGATGCAAAGAGGGGTTTTCTGCGTTGATAAGAAGATTGTTTGCTTCATGGCTCATAATTACTAAAACTTTGCTAAGCTTTTCTGACATATGGATGATAAACTGCATCCCAGAGGTACCAAAAATAGCAAAATTCGACGGATCTAGTCTAGCATCTCTATTAAGAAATCAATTATATGTACGTCGAAATAAAATGTATCAGATTTAGGAAATTTCCAACCAAACTCCCTTTTTTTCCATTAATACTCAGTGCATTTGATCTTTGCTAGGATTTTAGGCATTGAATCGTAGCATTCTTTTCTGTGGTTTACATGAACCATCGTTATGTGCATTTCAGCAGCTTTTAGGCTATTCGTATAAATACGTAACTTTAAACATTAAAACAGAAAAAATAATTCCAATGGAGTATTCTACATATAATATTGATCTACATCGCCTGGAACAATTTTTCCGCCAAATTATTCATCCTCTAGTATTCAACACACAATTAATTCTTTGATATACGATTACATCTTTAAACTCTTTAAATATTTCAGGTAATTTACTACAGTTAACAAACTGGTTAAAAATATTTCCTGAAGTTTCACAGATACAATTGTTTATTTTGGTAACTAATTGTTGCTAAGTTGTCTTCACTAACTTCGCTTCTATCCAAACAATTAAAAACTACAACAAGAGTTTTGGCCAGGTTGTTCATGTCTTTCCTTCGTCGAACTCCCTCTCGAAAACAGATCTTGTTTTAACAAGAAATAAACGCTTTTAAGTAAAACAAACAGTAGGTACGGTCGGAACGTTAATATTTGCTTAGCAACGATGACTCTGCCTCAAGTTTTGTCACCTCAAATACGTACAAGACAACCGAACGTGCATGTTGTACACTACCTATTTCATGGTGGCAGTTTCTTTTGTCAGGTTGGCGGAAAAAAAAAACATGTACGGCGGTCACCTGCAGCGCATACCGCATGTGTATATGCGTGTAGTATATATGTATGTACCTATGTGCCAGTCAAATATTTACCGTGGAACGCTTCTGCATGTTTAATGATTTGTCCGCGCGGTGTAAAGGTCTCTTTGTTTAGAGCGTCAGAGCAAGAGAAAATGGTGCAATGATGTGCTTGTAATTGTACAGATGCCGGAACGTTTAAAGACAATTACGTTGGATATTTAGGAATGTTTTTGATCTGTGCTGAAACGATTCTTCTTGTGTATTTGTGAATGTAGTTTAATTGGTTGGTTTAATGGATCATATCGAGGAGTATTTGTAAAAATAGCGTTCATTGTTAGATCAAAACGTTGAAAGATAGCAAAAAAGATGCATTTTTATTACCAAAAATTTCAAGGAATATGTACTGTTTGTAATGTGATATTTTTTATGAGCCAGATCAAAAGTAGAATTACATATACACTTCTTTTCGACAACAAAAGCATGGATTCTGTCGAAGAAATTTAATTTAATTTAGAAATCAATTGATGTCGTGGATTAAGTTAAATTAATCCATGAACCGAATATTTTGGTTTTTTTAATTTTACACAAACCAGAAATTATCAATCATTAAAGATTGAAAGCAGTACACATATGTTCATATGTGGTCTTTCGCGTGTATTGGGTTGCGATTTCTTTGTTTGCAAGGATATCAGTTCTCAATTTGTTGTGTGAGACTGTTAGTGAACTAACTACAAAATAATGTAACTAGACGTGATAACCAGTCTAGAGAACAACGCCTTCTGGTGGGCGCGGAGCTTTTGTCGGAAGTTTAAATTCAGAAAATTTGCAACAAAAGAGGTTCTATAAAAACACGTGAAGTTTTGGATAATCTATCGGTTGTATAAATGAGGTGGGTTAGAAAGAGTATTGCAGAAGTATTCACAAATATCAACCAAAGTAACTAGACGAAAGTAGTCAGTTAAAAAAAACAATTCTATAACTCGTTGTAAGTATGTATGGCAATGGTCCTTTTTGATATGCACTGCGACCGCGAGATGCGTTGTAGTGTATTCCACCGCAACTTGTCCTGCAGAGAGACGATGCTAGAACATTGGTTCGTCAAAGACTTACTTAAGAGTGTAATTGATACGACCATTCAAGGCAATATCTATTGACAGAAGACAACATATTGGGTCACTGTTAGGTAGGTTATGTCCTGGTGTGTATGACGGTGTCCGGTGGTTTACATATATGACAGTACATGACCCCATATAGCTGGTGAGGTATGAACTTTTATGGAACAGTATAGTATAGAAGTGTTTCCTCGGTTCACTCGTTTAATGTTGTTAGGCAAACATTAGGGTTGGCCATATTTCCATGTATCATACAGTGCTGGGTAGATTCTATGGCTCATCGTGTTGCTGTGATATGGTTCTGGCTTGATAAACGAAACAATAGAAGTTCACGTGATAACCAGTCTAGAGGTCCTTTGATCTATGGGTTGCATCAATAAGGTGGGTTGGAACCAGTATGATATAAATACCGTCAGAAGCTAAGTCAGTAGAACTGCAAAGCTTATTTTTCTCCAGTTTTGCAGTTCTTCCGTAAAAAGACAGTTTTGCAGTCTTAGTTTAAAATCATCTGCGGGGCAAAACGATAGAAAAACTATTGAAATAATGCAGAGGTCATCCAGGCCTTTTGTTAGAACTCGGAAAACCCTATCCTTGTTTTTTTTTTGAAACCATTAGACGCTTTATCATGTTCCATAAACAAGGTCGATGCTGATAAACAACTCAAATTTGTCTTTGTATTGTTGTGCCAACTGTGTGAGGGTACATCAGCCTGTAAATGCTATGTCGAATGTTTTATTGAGTTTTCTATAATCACTGGATCCTTTGCAAGCTTCCTTCAAGTAGATTTTGCGTGGAACCACTTGCACATATAAGACTACAGCTAAGATTTAGTTGTTCCAGTTGTTTAATGTTTGTTTAGTATTCAATTTCTCGGCTATTACATATATGTATGTATGTGCCAATATGCAGATGTATTATTGTTGTTAGCTAAAAATCTCAAATTTTGATATCGGTTTATTGGACATGTTCCATTATCGGAACTCTACTGTATATTGAGGAAATCATTAACTTTCAACTATGATGTGATTTTAATTTTTCTTGTAAAACGTGAATTAAATGCAAATGCATTTAGATATAATCAATTATGCTTGTTGACGTAAAAGATATATTTTAATGACCACACAAATAATCATCAATATGTTTTTTTTAATTAATGTCATTAGGGTGTGTGAATTTTAGGTATACCAAATTTTCTATATGTGTTGCCAAGGTTTAATCCCATGTAAACAATTATGGAGCGCCAGCCACGACTAAAGTTTCATACTTTACTTGCTCACTTACAGACTAAGAAAACATTTCTTGGAATTAAACATTGAAGAGCCGTTAATTATTATTTTCTTAGGACGGAAGTTACAGAAAAAAAATTCTTCTGAAGAGAAGATTGGAATAATCCATCAAGTTTTAGCCCTATTTAAACAATTAAGGAGCGCCAGACACTGCTAAAGATTCATGCTTCACTTGCAGACGAAGAAGACATACATACCTTGGAATTAAGTATTCAAGAGCCGCCAATTCTGATTTACTCGAGGCGGTAGTCACAAAAAAGTTCTCTTCAGAAGAGAGAGAAGATTGGAATAATTTTGAAGTTTCCGTAATATAATAATTGATTACCAGATTGGTTCGCATTGCTTTAGCGTTCCTCCTGAATAAAATGAGAATTCTATGCCGATCACAGATTTTAAAATTGTCAGAGATGCTGCTACTGCAAACTATCGTAGCCAAAATTTCTATCTTTTCTTTCGGGTCATACAGAGGATTATTGAAGGATGAACTAGAGAAAACAAGTCTTCAGCCTGTCTAGTATGGCTTAAAGTAACCGCTCTAAATTTTCAGTGATGACATGTTGTAGGAGTAGTCTTAAAGATCAAATTAAGAAGAAATGATTATTCATTGTAGTAAAACAAAGAATACTCAATACTAATAATAGAATGAACAAATTACTAACATGCAAAATTAACCAACCTCTTTTAATGCTAAAATAATCACGGCGCCAGAAAATGCGTTTAAAGTATATTTTCGTTTTTTGAACTTTTGGGCTTGTCTATAATTACGTTTTTGATATGTTTTCTGCTCGACCGTCTAAAAAAACAAATCCTATTTAAAAATCACTCCTCCAGCTGGTTATAGTATTGACTCTAAATTCAAAATATACAAAAAATGATCTGTAATCTCATTGATGATTTCCCAACATATTACATTATTTGTTTATTTACAGCACCTCGCTGTTTTATAGTATCAAAATTTATTTTAGATTCTTTTTGTAACCGCAAACTTTACGCCATTATTTGTATCGCCAGAATCATTGAATAAATAAATTTAGCCTCACGGCTGGATTAAGATTTGGTGCACGCTTATTTATCTAAATCTTAACCGACAGTGAAAACGACCCGGATCTGCTTTACAGTGAAGCGGTCTGGCGCAAATGGAGGCATCTAAACTGACAATCAAGCTTCCTTTATTGGCCAGTAGGAAACGATCTAAAATTAACAAACGATTAGAGGAATTGAATCTCATGCAGGGAGCAATGTTTTGAAATACACAGGCGCTGCATAAGAGCATCGGATTTCCTGCTGGTTGAATATACTGTATGTAAGTGCTAGTTACATATATGTTGACTTATGAACAACAATTGTGTCATTACCAAGTCAAAATTCATTTTTAAAAATTTATTAAATCCTGCTACCAACTGCGTGATCCTTAACGAGTAAGATGAATTTATAATCATGTGTTGTCAAGGAATGTCAACCAACCATACTAACTAAGAGTATCGTCAAGTCCGTTAACAAAACTAATAAAAATTTCTACGTGTTTACCTTACTGATGTTCGAGGTAGTTTTTACGTACATCTAGAACACTACATAGGATGTTTTCTAATATCTATACGTATCGGCGACATATTTCATCTTCTACGGTTCTGGAGCAGGTTTTTTCGCGGAATAAGAGAATCATTATCTTCTCTAGGATGCCTTTATCATCCAACAGCACAGACGACGAAAAAGGGGTTAATCCTTCCAGGATGGATCTAGAAGCGCGCGTTCTGAAAACGATTGCTCCAAATGGTAGTTACTGCTTCTAGCAACGAGCATCTTGTATACACCACGTACGAGTATCGATAGTCGACCACGACCATATATGCCCTCTTGCTGACCAGTTCAAGAAACAGTCATTGTATTTTATAAATATGTTCGATGGCATGCTTCTACAATGAAACCGAATGCGTTTAGGTGCCCTTAAAAACCTGCATATATGTGTATGTGCGTTAACGTATTCTGTAATTAGGAATTCAACACGTAAAGACATCCAGATATGTTTGTTGCTTACTAAATACATAAAAGCAGATGTTGGTGCATGACAGATTGGATATATGTATGTATTTATATCATCGAATAAATCATAATATAATACAGCTTTTTTAATGTTAATAACTCGTATTATACATATTTCCGCAAGAAAGAAATTGCAGATCTGAAAACTTGCTTGTAAATATACAATGTGTGTTGTATTCGTGTTTGGAATTCTTTTGGAACAAAATAAAAACTCAGTTGAGAATTCTTGATGACGTAAACATAATGAACTAGTTTCATCAGTATTCTCTGATGGGCTTTATCATTGCTGGTTGATGTTGTGTATCTATACTTTAGAATGTTCTTAGTTTTAGTTGAAAATGGTTATTTTATGTTCAGGTAATTCGTATTTAAATTCTGTTACTTAAATCTGGTTATCACCTCGATCTGAGTTACAGTTTACAGTTTGTGTTGATCATGATCACTGCAAGAAATGTAAACTATAAGACAGAAGAAATAACGCATTTATAAATTGAATACTATTTACACGTATTCAAACAAAAGGGATTGTGATTTGTAATACTCTTAACTACACGTTTGTACTTTAAAATTTCACCCCACGCTCGCCGTCTAATTTGGCGTTTCAAGTACTTATGTAGTAGTAAAACATCCTGCCCATAAATATTATATTATTATTGAACGAAGTCCAACTTGAAAGCCTGTAGTTACTTTTTGCACTGTTTCTTTTTTGCCACGGGAAATTACCATAAATTGATAGGTTACTGTCGTAGAGAGATTACAACCTAATCTCCATAAGGAAAGATACACAAACTGCAATTTGTGGTCACGAAATTGAGTATAAAGTTGCAGTTATATAGTAACCACTCGTGCTGTACTGAGAATATTGTAATAGCACCTGCAGTTACCCTTTATGATTACTTTCATGTCGCAAAGAAGTTTCTTCTGTTTCAACAAGCGACTTTTCCTTATGTAATAATTACCTATTGTTTCTACATAAATGTGTATATACTATTATCAAATTCATATTTCATTCGTAATCATTTTGATTATTATCTATTCATGCTTCATTCATAGCTTTCGGCAAAACGCTCATAGCTTTGCAAACGCAAATTCTGCTTTATATGTCATTGTTTACGTTTCTCCAATATCCTAAAGTAATATTAGTGCCTCAACCAGTAACATAACTTAATTAAAACCCATACTACTAATTATCCAAACGGCGGCTTATAACTTATTGATTGCTTACATCGATAATGGTCTAAACTTACTCTTCCAATTTAAGAAGTGTTCGTCACTAAATTGAATTCCACGAAGGGAACAGATAGCAGCCATATCCAGAAAATACAAGTTCTGGAATGGTTGAAGCTACTGTCAGGAATGTCAATGGAATGCTACTACGATATTTTAATAAAAAAACTGAGGGTAATTTCACCAAACAGCAAAAAATTGAGTGAGCGTTTCTTGGTTACTCAATAAGACAATGATGATGATTTTTGATACCCAACATTGTAAACGTCGTGAAGACTGGTTTAACAAATATATATAGGTTAATCATCGTAGACGATCTGCTCATCAAAAGAGATCAAATTTAATTTTCTTCAATTTTAAATTTCTTCCTCAAAATCAAACTGTAAACCAGCAGTACCGCAAAAGCATTTTATAATGGTTTCATGAGAAGAAAGACATCAATGCTTAATCATTTTGTCAGTTTCATCGTAAAAATTAGATTAGATTTTTCTGTTGTTCCATTTTACGATCAAATAAACAAACAACCTGTAATTCGTGGCGAAGAACCTGCAGCGTCTGAGGAGGATGCAGTAAGTTTCTCCGTCTGCTCCCCGTAATGCTCGATGGGCATTACGGGGAGAGATTGGTATGAGCCTCTGCAAAGCGAGCCATAAGACGTCTTGCAATATGGGCACGAGCATCATCTTGCTGAAAAAATAGGTCTTCCAAATGGAGAAGAAATGGAAGAATATGGCGTTCTGCAAGCACGTCTACAAGATGTGGCCGATACGAATGCGGGCCAAATGATGTGATTCTGGGCTATATCGTTCAAAGTGTTACGAGGCGACCTCATTAACTAGCCATTAATCGGCAATTGATCTGCTACGGGATAATAAATTTCATTTTGCCATAAATAGAAGGTGGCGATCCTGCACCTCAATTATTCTTCCTCGCCTCCTGGTTTCTCTTCTGTGGCGTTACTGATCCCTCTAGACTATGTCTAATAATGGATTGATTTGGTTTAGGACGATTTGCAATCTGTTTATATGGAAAGCCATATTCCCATATTGGCGCACTTTAGGCATGACCCTGCACTCAAACCAACAATTACCAAAACTATAAGATAGCGAACAACATCTCACAAAGCATACACCTGACAAGTTTGTTAAAAAAATACTGAAGAAACTGACAGATAACGCCGCCTTATTAGTATTTAAACGTTTCTTCCAAGTTTGGTTAAAAAACTTCTACTGTTCTTGGTGTTGCAATGTACATATACATATGTCACAGAGTACTATCTGCAATAGTGCGTTGAAACTGATTTTCTTGGTATAAACAAAAGAAATATTCCCTACATTGATATTCCCGTTTAGATACTACACTAATAATTACACCGGTATGTGTAACTTCGAATAGTTCGGTTAATTGCACACCACCTATAAATAAACGCAGACAAGTATCCGATTGTGCAGGCACAGCGACTTGTGGCATCAGCACGTCCGTTATTTACATTCATTAATTTTAATGTTCGATTATAAATTCAGATAGCGATGTTTAATATCGAAGATGATGTGGCACTCCGCTGTCATGCAACTTCTCGATGTAATGAATCTCTCCTTAGCGGGACAATTAATAAATGAAGTGAAGGACAGGAAATGAATTATGCATGGACTACTAAGTACGTATGCTATGCGTCTGTCGTACAGTTTATAATGGATGAAGAAAATAAGGACGAAGACAGAATACCTTATAATGGTGGTTGTATTGCTTTTGCATTTTGCCTACACGGCATGTTTTTTCGTCTTGCGAAAAGACCGTAAAGCTACGTTGTACATTTTAATTCGTTGTCTCTTTTAATTATCTAATTAAAAGGATTGTAAATAGCTACTGGCTAGTAGCACTATTACTACTAAATCATATCTTTATAATTGGGCTTGTTAACTTGCTCTCAAACTTAATTGAATGTGCTAGATTAAAGTAAAACATCGCATATGAAAGTCAAGTTAATTAACAAGATTTGTAATGTTGCTTTATTTAGAAATTGTATAATTTAAAATGTGCATTGAATTATGACAATTTCCTGGAGAATTACAGAGTATGTATGATATAGGTTGATATATTATTAACTTGGTGTCATGAGTGATATCTTAATTTGCCATAACTGGTTATTAGAAAGCTAGTAACATTTTGTACCCAAAATGTCTGTGAAATAGCCAAGTATTGTTATAATCGGAAAACTAAATTTCTAGAGGAGACCGATTTCACGCAATGATTCTCAGCACCGCTCACAACAGAACTGAAATTGTTTCCAATGAAGCATATTGACGAAAAATGCTATGATTGTAACGGCTTTTTGGAAAGCTTGCGTACATGCTGGGAAACTTTTTCACCTCATTCAAAGCAATCGGATCTAAGAAACAACCAAATGAATCAATATCTCCAAGCGACAAATTCGAGAACGATCGAGAAGATATGTTAAGATCTAAGCGAACTGTTTGTAGCGTGACTAAGACTTAGCTGAAGACTATCCGAGTCCAATTCTCCTATATATACAATGAGAAAGTTATCCAATCAATATGTTCTTTCTGATGCCCTCCTGGTTACTGTTTATGTATTCTCACTCAGAACTGAGAACTTGACTTAAGTAAAGTGAGAACTGCATACAACTCCAGCACCGTAGGCCAAAATCAGTCGCAGGTACGTCGAAGATTTTTAAGCTCAATGATATTTTATAGCAGGAGAGTAATGAATAGAGGATATACCTTACCCATAGAAATTTGGTGGTAATATCTAAAAAATGTCGACATGAACAGAATGACCAGTTTTCTCTTCATCTTGAAGCCCCTATCAGGCAGATAGGAATGGATTAGAGTTTTATTCCTTGATAATTGCGAGGAAAAAGTTAAATCTAGGAGTTATCCGATTTAATAAAACTGTTGATTAAGTTATGAGATTATCCTGGCGTTGGAGGTATAATTTGGCAAAAAAATGGCTTTTCCACAAACTTGGTTTAGTTACCTATAGCTTTAAGGAAGATGTTTACTTTTCAAGAATTCTAAAATTACTGTTGCCGACATAAATCCAATAACTTATCCAACTCCAATAAATGATTTTATACTTCTTGCGTACAGATACATATTTATGTATGTATCTACATACATACCTAATAGATAGAATGTCCTAGCTGACATGTTGTCTTTGATAATTTGTTCACAACAGCTGAAATAATGGAATGTCAACAGTAGTACCTGTTCCGATAAAATATTTTTAACCATAGAAGCTACAAGCTAATATTCAAGATTATGCTGCAACATAGAAATTCTGGAAAATTGGGATTTAAAATATTCTAGTAGTAACTAACTTCTCTGGAACGCCACAAAGAAATTGCTACTTGTCAACTCTAATGAATTGATGGGGCACTTTACAAGTTCATCTATTGGGGAACGCTTCGTTTAAGAATTAGCCAGTTTCAAGGGCATTACTCGTTGCTCTATTATGTTGAATCCATATTCTACACAGAACACTAAAGGATTGTCGTCTAATAAATTATCGAACTAATTTGACTAAGTGGTCCAGTTGTGTCAGTACTTAAGTAATTTATTCGCAAATTTAAGGGTCACCTTTATTGGCCATCTAATAATAATTGTAATAATTAACAAAACAATTTTTTGCAAAAGGTCTGAAAGTTATGTCCCATTGAACGTTTGAAGTCAGTTATAGATAATTTGTTTGTATAGTATTCTACTACCACTCATTAGGAAGTTTGGGTTCTCCTAATTAATACTGCAGAGCAAGTTATTACATTTTTTCTACACACATATATTTTTATCTGTGGTAGGTGTAACTGCAGTGGCTTCAAGCTGTATTGCTTGTCGGATTACCACTGCAGCTCTTTACGCACACAAATATACTTGTGTGCGTAAAAATGAATTTGGAGGACTTGTTACGATGAATGCCAAATGGTACTCAATCGCCACACATTATGGAGTTAACATCTCTGATTCCTACAGAGCCATAGACCAGCCACCGTATCCTACAATCAGGTAACGTGTGACTAGACAAACTTTGAATCAGTTTTGCTAATACAAGCTTTAATAAAGCTTAATCAGTTAATATTCGTAATCAACTTTATGCAAATAAGTGTAGGTACGGTTTTTGGACATTATAGGAAGAAATGTACTTTTTTGCTGAAGTGGTTGGATACCAATATGAACCCTAGACATGCACAAGGTGTTCTACCAAAAAAACAGATTTATTCGTATTTAATTAGTAATAACTTTTATCCAAAACTCAATACGTCCATTTATGAGTTTGATTCAATTCCACTGTAGGTCATTGAGAGTTAATTTAAACGAATTATGTTCTGTAGTTGATGTTATTGAATCAAATAAACTCTACAGCGATAAAACTGATTAATACGATGGTCTAACTCGATTCCTATAAGATCGATTGTATCCGAAAATTGCAAAATCTAGGTATTGCTATTTTTTAGTGGCAGAAACGATATCTTTTCAAAATGCTTGTGCTTGATTGAACAGAAACTTTTTAGAAGTTACTTAATTGCTATCTGATTGTTAGTATAAGTTGATTACATTAATTCTAATTGAATGTGGACAATAATAAACTACGCGGTCAATAAAGATTCTCTTTTTTAAATGAACCAGTATCGTTTTTAAATTGCATGAGAGGTATACTACCATGTAATCGCCAGTCAATATCCTCGATACAATATTAACGATAGAGCAGAGAATATAATAGTGTATTGTGCTAGAGTAAATATCATGTACTATTATGTGATATTTAGCTAATAGAAAGCTATCCACATAGGTATAACGGCTCTCATTAATCTTTGCAATAATTTTAAATGAATTATTTAACAAGACTGGCTCCCTTACTCAGAAGAATCAATAAAGATCACAATGGCAATAAATTCTATTTAAAAAATCGGTTCAGCTGATTCGAACGTAAAAACTCTTTCAATTTCTAATAATAGAAGGACAGATAATTGCACTAGAAGTAATTCAGGAGACTAATATAATATCCGGGAAATTGTATCTTCAATAGGTATTGCACACAATCCATAAATATAGTAGAAATGGACAAATATGCGATTGTTCCTATTAGAGCGCCCCTTATCAAAGTATATGCATACATACATAGTAGATCGTTTAAAACATATTTATTAATGTTACAGTATACCCGTTATCAACAAGATCAAAGGCAGTTGATTGCGGTACCAATCGCTCTTGTATATGGCCGAACATTACAACATACATAGTAATAGGATATTGGCCATAAATGTATTATGTGATAAGATAACTCGGCTTCCTAACCGATAAGCTTATCGTTCTATTTAATGTTGGTACTTTTTTTAATACATATTGATACAACGGGGTTGAAAATACACCCGGAGATCTACTGTTAGGTTCGGTTATCAAAGCTTTGGATAAAACCTGAAGTAATCGTCTATATGTACAACATTGATATCAATATTTGTTCAGATGAGGACAAATCGGTTATATTTGAACGGTATAAAGTTCTGGTTATCGTGGTATAATAAATAGTTCCAAATAATGCAGTAGTGGTAGTAGTGATGTGTAGAAGTTTCATAAAAAAATATATGATAAGCTTGAAAAGTGGTCCGTATATTCTGATAGCTGTGAACCGGAAATATACATACAATGAAATAGAAAATTATAAAAATTTAATTCTGAATAAAACCATCTAAACCTAATTGATGTAGAATATTTTTAAAAAATCTATTAGGATTCTATAACACATATTTTACCAATGGTTATCCAAAACAATTTGTCAGAATGTCCGAACCGGTCCCCAAAAAGAAAATAATTCTGCCAAATATACTCAACCTTAATAAAAAAAACAATCTATGAGTCTAAGCAGCACTTCTTTGGACATCAACTCGATTTTAATCAAGAAAAGGACATAGTTTCATACTCCGCAACAATTATCCCTAATGATAGCGGAGAATTTGGTGAACACGTGCATGTCAAAACCATTAACATCTATGATGTGCCAAATCCCCTAATGCCAAATGCACAACATCACAACAACAATGTTGTGCTACATCACCACCTCCACCATTTTTGCTTTTATTCCGGTCTAAACCATTTTTCTTATTTTCCTGATATGTTTTCCACTTGTAGGCTGCCGATTAAAACACTATAATTCGATTGCAAATTGCTTAAATTTTCAAATGTTGTTCTAAAATTGACCGTGTTATTCTCTTTTTTAATGTATGTATATCATTTCATATAATAATCTCTTTTTATAACTATTTTCTTTTTTTGTATCTTAACATTTTCAAAATCAAAGTTATGTCGTAATTCTTCAGAATGCAAAGCAGTTTGCGCAGTTATGTTATGTTATTTATGTTATTAATACAGTGTATTGTTGATTATAGAGTCGTTTTTTAAAGTATTATCTAGTTATCATAGTCTTTGCATTCTAATTTATAGACAATACTTGGATTATCTTTGTTAATCTTAGTTTTTAAATTTGTATACACCAAACAATAACTGTCTGTTATTGTTTGGTGTAAATGTAATGTTTATATCTGATTTTTTAAATTCGTATTTAATTTTGTCACTTAAGTGGAAAAAAATATCAGCAAAATAAGATAAGTACATAAAAGATCATGAGAATACATATACTAAACCATTTTGAATAGATTTTTAGATTAGATTAAGAAAATTGGCCAATTAGGCACTCAGTACCTCTCTGCACCCTAACCTGTGATATCTTTTGCCTATCCGTCCTGTACTTTAGTTCCAACTGTACCTAAACTTCAGAAGAAGTTAAATATCTTTTGTAGCTATAACTCCAACATGCATAAGTCCATTTCAAGTAACCCAGCTTCAAGTGTTCTGCCGATTCTCGTGTTTCGAGCACCAGCATTTGTCATAATCTACTTAGGCCGTCTTCTTGAAACGGTACCAGAGAGGGTTAGGGCTAATAAACAAAGCATGTTGGTGGCAGATACTGCTGAGATCGCTATTGTTGAAGTCCAGTACAAATCTTGTCTTAATGGTTTAAAAATTAATAAACTTTTTCATTGGCTTACTTTTGGTGCGAGATGCTTTATTCAGTTTTCCACGCATGAAGCATATTTCGCGTCTGGTAGCATCATTTTAGACATTCCTGGGCACACCATTTTAAACTGCTTCTCGGAGCCGAACTTTGTTGGCTTTATTTTAACCTTGTTTAGCCAGTTGTAATTTGTGTTCGATTTTAAGATTAGCTACTAATAAGTCTTCTGACTTAAACAATATGCTTCGTTCAGGTCTATGACAGTTATCAATAAACTAATTAACATAAAACACTTTTTTCAAGGTTAATATGACTTGAAGTGAAACGCAATTCTTGGAGATTATTAACGAATTCCATAATATCACTCAATAAAAAAAAATAAAAATGATGTTCAAAAATTTAGCCCAAAGGCTTATAAAAATATAAAACAAAATATAAAATAAAAAACGAAATTACAATCGTTTCCCATTAATCTGTAGGATTTGAAAACCTTCTGTCGCAATCTGTTTAAATCAATTTGATTAATTATTACGACGAATAACATTTTATTCTTGTTATTTATCTGGAAAATAACTGTAGCCACTAATGTATTTCCCAAGTGTTACTAACGGAAATCAAATATTTACGTTTCGAAGTTTAAAAGTTTGTCTTGGTTAATTACAAACGCGCATCGGCGAAGCGTTGGTTTTCGTTAATTTCAGTGCCACGCATGTTCCGATTGTCTAACCAAACATTAATTTTCGTCTTTGGCAACTTAAGGAAGTCTTACTCGCAGTAAGTCGCTGCGATCATAAATCACAACCATCCTAAGAAAGCCAGGCAGGTGCTGCCATGCTAAGAAACTTATCACGTTACACAAGAAACATTCCTGACAAAATGTGTACGATTTACATTGTAAGCGTCGTACACACAACCAAGAACGAAGTACGGTAATTTATTAACTTGACAGACTTATAAATGCATACGGAGAGCATTAAAATTCAAATCTGGAAAAAAAAGAAGAGAGCACAAAAAGCTGGGAATCGAAACATCGTAGTAAATTGTTTTGAAATATGATACATTCAAGAAACTGACAGCAGACGAGTAATTCCGATGATTACGAACTGTAGAACGTATTCAGTAGGCAATGTAGTAAACAGAAATGTTCATTATACCAGATGATTATTTTTTAAAATATTTTGTAATATATTATTTCTTGACTTATGTAAACCGTAGTACCAATAACTACATATAAAGAAAATGTTTGAAAAAACTGTCGTCATGAATGTTAGCTAATAAAAATATTTGTCATTTAACCAAATTAATCTATTGCATTTTGAAAACACCAATACAGTAATGTATGGAAGATATTTTTCCAGAAAAAAGTTTTTATGCGGAATGCTATTAACAAAAATGGTGCGCTCTGGTTACCACTGGGCTAGAAAAGATGCTCACTTGTAAGTTACTCTCCTGACATGTTAGATTTGTCCGAAATAGTTTTACAAGATGTCATACAAGATTGAAATACGAAGGTATTTCAACCATTTACCGCACAATTAAGGAATTTTCCGAAAAGTGGACGACCTCCATATTTGGTCCTACATAAGGTAAACAGACTCATCCAATCTGGTCAAGATAGAGTTGAGACGTCTATGAGCACTTTTGGTCATAGAATTACGTATAGGACTGTTGACAAAATTTTGATTAAAAATGAATTTGGATATCAAAAAAGAAGGAGGTGTCCCAAATATATTAAATATTTAGACGTCAACATTTTATTGGCAACAAAGTTTTTATATTATCCAATTCGTAAATAACGGACGACGATGTTTTTTTCACGCCCAACATTGTAAATTGTTCTGGTAACGTAAAATTTAAAAATAAAGCCAAATATGCCGCGAAGATTAGGATCTGGTGCGCTATTGCTCAGCGAGAATTTCGACCTTACGTTGGGAGAGTTTGGATGCAAACGCCTATATTCGCAAATGTCTACCTAAATTGATAAGTTTCATTAATAATCCGCCCCATCCTAACCTATGCCAGTCCAACTTGTGTTATGGCATCTCAAACTAACATCCTTCCCTTAGTGCGAGTACAACATCGCGTCCAGCGATTAGTATTTCACTTTTCTATATGAACCTCGCTGGCCATCCTGCGACATCTAACAGCGACAAACGTTGACGACCTGAACGAGTTCTTGAAGAAACTCAACCAAGAATTCTTCGAGAAGACTCTCAACAGCAGCAACCCGACCATAAGTAGTGCAATTGCGCGAAAATCAACGGGATCCCATGTATAATATCCGAACACTAACGCTATCTTCTGTTTTATGAGTGTTCCCATCCAATTATTCATCCAACCATTATCAGAGGACCACCAAAAGAGACACTTCAAGAGAAAGCGGAACTCGTAGAATAGAATGAATGAATTTAGTTGATTTATCGTACCTTAAAGCGCAGTGCCTAGCGCGCTCGCTTCATAGTCCGGTGGTATCGGGTTCAAACCCCGGTATGTTCTTTCTGAATTTGGTTTTCTGTAGTTTCTCAAATTCGACGGCAAATGCGGAAAGATAACATCTAAAATCGGTCTACAGCCGCAGGCGTAATAATAACTCATGGCCAGCCGATGCCCTGTAATTGGCGCAAGCTGTTGGGGGATGTTAAGGCATGAATTATTATTATTATTATTATTATTATTATTATTATTATTATTATTATAATTATTGTAATAATTATTATTATTAAACCTATGGTCTGATATTACCCTAACTTTAAAGTATAATTTCTCTAAAGGCGGGTAGTGTCAGGTTTTCCACTATTTTTAGTTCAATAATTGGGTTTTTTTCATTTTCTTCTTCATTTTCCAACGTTGATGTTTAGTCTTGATTCTTTGTGTGTATATTTTCTTTCTGAGTTGTCCCCAACTTGTCACATACTTATTGGCAATCTTAAATAAACTTTTATCTTAGTTCTTCAGTATTTTTTTAAAGATAATGTATCAATTCTTAAATATGTTTTTTTGTTGATTAATTGTGCTTGTTTAAGGCTTAGTCTTTTCCTAATGAGCTGCGAATTATAATACATTAAAAAAATCTAAAGTCGGTCCTAAGTTTTAAACCTTCAGATGCAAAATTTATAAACAGAATAAAATAAATATAAAAAAAAATTATTAAACAATAACAAATGATTATAAATTCATAAATGTATACTGCTTAAGCTTTACGGAAGGAGATAATTAAGCTTCTATGTAAGTAGTTAAGTAATTGAGTGTGCTCACGATTTTAATACTTACAAGGCACTTATTAATTATTTACATATGTATAATAAGTTGTAGATCAAGATATGTATAACGTTTAGGTAATAACAGGAAATGTTAAACAGACTAAAGTTTATGAAAACAAGATAGATGTTCTTTCCCAAATATGCTGAAAACATTTAATTTTGCTGGGAACGACTATTTTACAAGCTAAACCAACCAATTGCCTGCTGGTGCAGAATAAGGTCTATATGAAATTGTAGAGTCTAGGGAAAGTTATGTCGAGTTAGCGAGAATTACTGGGGTATAAAAAAGGGAAAAGCTTACGGGAATACTTGTCAAATGACCTTACATTTCTAAAATTATAAAATTTTAGAGAAATTTACTTTTACTTGTGTTGAAGTTCTTAAGTACAATGATATTAGCGACGGAAAGAGAAATGATATTTCCATTTAAATATCTCTCTTCCCCTGTCTGTCTGTTGTTTGTAAAAATTTTTTCCTATATGATCATCTGTTTTCATTCTATGTGCTCCAAATTCTGACATTTGGTCAGTTTTAGCAGAAAACATATTATTTATGCTAATAGCAAAAAATAACTGAAATCTAATTGCTTAAGGAATGGGGTTTAGCATGGCCAAAACCACTGAATTAAGAAAACGTTCAAGAAGGTTTGCATGACAAGTAAGTCACCGTTTGGTGCAACTTCGTCACTGATTTTATCATTGGTCCGGAATTGAAAACATCATTTTTATGCAGGATGGAGTTCCCCACATATTCTCCGACAAGTCAAAGAATTGTTGACCAACATTTTTCAAGATCATGTATTAAGATATTTCGCAAATTAATGGCCACATGGATCACCTGATCTTAACCAATCGGGTTACTAGGTTGCTGTGGGGTTAGGTATTTAAAAAGTTTAGTGTTCAGAAGACGGTCAACAACTTTACAAGAATTAAAAGACAACATAGCAATTCAACTAGCAATGTTACAGAATGCTGTGCACAATTTGAAGGAAATGTTGGTAGTTTTATGTACAACAACAAAAGGAAGGTCATATTTAGCAATTGCGCTATTTGGGTTTGGGCATGCGAAATCCCGTTACTTAAGCAATTAATTTGTTAAAAAGTTATCATAATTTAAAGTATATCCCTTCCATTATGATAATCCTATAGATAAGTGGCGACATGATATGATCTACTCCAAGTTTGGGTTTGTAGAAATTGAATTGAATTGAAACCAGCTACCAACTTTAATATAATAAACTTTAATGTAATATAAAGACAAGTACCTGTTAAGATTAAATATTTATTATGAAGAAAATAGTTGAATTGAAGTTTACAATCACAATCACTCGGATGATTTTTATTCCACGATGTAAAAAACCTTCAATTTATTGCTATTGAGTAGGTAAAAGTAAAAAAATTATATCTCAGACTCACGTCGCAAATAATGGTATTCCTTATGAGACATCAAAATTTATTCCTATAAATTTCTTACCTTATTTCTAAGAACCCTACAATATAACGTCACACGTCTGGTGTTTAATAACCATTCAATTCAGCTTGCTTAGCATGGGAACATCTCAAAATGTCGATCATAAAAGTCAACTTGATTCAATAAAGTATAATAATGTACGTCAAATCATTATGAAACTTGTTTTATATCCTGCCTTGCATCGATAGCATTTCAATTCCGCTCATAATACCGGTTTTAATCCGGATTATTTTATTCGATAGGTCGTACCTAGTAGTGACATCGGTAATTCGATCTTAAGAGAACAGAAACTAGCCGTAGTAATATACCACACGGAATTGCATAAACATCCAGTCAATTTTATTATGCAACTCAACACGACTCCAAGGCGAAACAGACACTCGCACACAAGTCTTTCTAATTAATCCTCTTCACACTCTACGATTGACGATCGTGCAGGCAAGGCTAAGGAACCCGTGAAGGTCTACGTGAAGGGTAATTTATTTTTTTAACAAGCGCCTCTTGTTAGAATCATATTTACCAAGATAAATGCCCGAACGTAATTGTTGATGTATGATGCAGCAGATTTCGCCTTTTACAGAGAAGCCAACGACATCATTTGAATGACCGTAACTAGCAAGCGTTCTCGGGCCATACACGTAGGTATACGGATCTGTTTATAAATACTGGTTTTCTCCGTGTCTTTATGGATGTTGTCGTTGTATATATAGTGGAAATATCTAGTGGTAGTAGTGTCTAGCGGTCATTTTTCACATAAATACTAACAGACGGACTATAAATCGTTATACATACATCGAGCATCATACAGTTCTCTACTGGCGGCGATAAGACCTCTGTGGACTCCACGTAGTCTTGAGATCAAGGGGGTCCTACCTTATTTAAATAATGATATTTGAAAGGAATATAATAAAACAAATAAATTTATGATAATGTTTGAATTGACTATGTTGAGCATGTAGGATTTTAATGAAGAAAAATTGTATATCAGCGCTGTTCGAGGCAAGTAGTTACCTACACAACCTACTCAAGAAAACTCTTGTTTAAAAAAGAAGAGGTTATAATTCGTATTTGGGAACCAACTTTTTGGATGTGTTGAATAAAATATAAAATAATGGTTGTTTATATTGTGACTTATTCACCCCCACCCACAAAACTACTCCTAAGTGCACCAACAGAATGAGCACAATGACAAGATCTGTAACTGAGGTACTTCTTGACATCCATATGTCCCATAAACATCTGTATCAGTGGATGAGCAGATTTTGAAGGAAGATTGGCAATTAAATAAGACAGTGATAATTTAAGACAGTGGTTGATAAGTTCTGCTATCTGGGAAGTATCCTTGACAAGCACTCCTAAATATATCAACAATAAATCTAAAATTCGATTATTTAACAGTAACATTAACAAAAGCTGGTCAATAACAGAAAAGAATGCAAAGAAACTACAATCCAAGAACTGTGGGTAAGAACCAACCAATGTCAAATAACAGACAAAACTAGACAAGCTCTAAGCTGGAACCCAATCGGGAAAAAAAGTGCAGGACGGCCCCAAAATACCTGGAGAAGATCGGCCAACAAAGAATTGAATAGAATGGGAAAAAGCTGGAGAGGAGCAACTCTTGCAAACAACACAATCGCTGCAAGCTTTATGGAAGACCTATGCTCCTCCAAGGAGCTGCTTCCTCGAAGATTTTACAACATCTGGTTAAGGTAGATGATTGAATGGCAAAGGCGAAATCTGAGAATATTCTAGACATTCACAGAAAAATCTTTTCAGGGAGCGATAGCAAGTAAATTTGCGCTACTTTTTAAATATGAAAGAAATTAAATGGCTTCCACTAAAATAAAAAAAAATCATATTAAATAATATTATAAATAAAAAAAAACAAGAAAAGTTATGGAGACATACATCTTTCTGAAACGATTTAGAATTAGGTACATCTCATATAATCTTTGAGGGGCAATTGAAAAATTTACATCCAATGATTATGTCATCAACATAGCTTTGAAAAGAAGGTGGTCTATGGGACATAGGCAACACATAAGCACACGACTTCTCTATGATGATTAACGAGAAACTACAACGTTGTGCAATTACCAAACTTCTCCCCAAAGTACAATGCTGCAAATCTGTAAACGAATCCTATTTCTAAACGCAAAATTATAATCTTACATCTCTTTCTGTAACATAGGATTCGTGATGATTCAGAAGACGTAACAATGAACGTATGCCATAAATCATCTTAAAACAGACGTTGTTTTAGTAGTACTTAGTTACAAATTTAAACATCATTCATCAGAATGACTAAGCAGAAGAGCAACTCTGAAAGTTGAAGGCAAAATATGACTATATTGTGATATTTTTGTATTTTGTTTTGTCTCAAATATGCCAAAGTATTTAATATACATACATATGTACGTCAGAAGATAGAAAAGAAATAGGTCATGTAAAAGTGAATTACACGAACGTACCCATATCATCAAAATTATTATTCAAAAATGCATCAAAATTATAAAAAGCTCAATATTAAACAATTTTTGGTTTTCTTTAGAGATCACAATAGCGTCATTTTGATAGATCCAGACAACATATTGAAGCCTGTATACCAAGATAATTAATATCCTCCCTACTTCTTAACCTCTCATATTTGGATGATAATCAGTACAGTGATGTCTCGTTGTACGAGGGTTCATTTTACGACAATTCGCGTTTACGACTCACATTGTCAGACAAACTACGCATGCGCTGCTTACTAGATACAGGCTTGAATTAGATGATACACACAGTCTGTGCAATGGCATATACAAATGTCCACACGTTAGTTAGCAGCGTGCACAAATACACATTGTAAAGATTAGTGGCGAAGCTGCCAGTGCTGATGCAGAGGCAGCTCGTGATTTTCCTCCAATTTTCCAAAATATTAGTGACGATAATGATCTTTATCCAAACGTTGTTTTCAATGTTGATGAAACGGGTCTCTATTGGAAGAAAATGCCCTCCAAAACATATATTGCGCGAGAAGAAAGATGTGCTTCGGGTTTCAGGCCAGCTAAAGATCGCCTTACTCTCCTCTTTAGTGGCAATGCATCAGGAACTTTCAAACAAAAGCCGCTATTAGTGTACTGAAAACAACCTATCAAAAAAAAAGCACTTCTCTTATTAGATAACGCACCTGGACATTCACCAAATCTTGGCGAAATTAGCTCTGAACTTGATGTTAAAGTGGTTTACTTTTCTCCTAATACTACTGCTTTAATTCAATCGATGGACCAAGGCATTTAAAGCTTACTACCTACAGCATTATTGGAAAGAAAACAACATCTTGCAAGCTGCACCAAGATAAGGGTGGTAAATGACAATGTATTGCATGAAAGGTGTCTGGCACAAAATCTGACCTTATGATCGATCACACGCGAAAATGATGAAGGCATCACTGAGCTGCTTCAAAGTCATTCTCAATCCCTGTCCATTGAAGAACTAGAAGAATTAGCATGATAGAGAAGATGATGCTGTTATTAAGCCAATGCAGAACAAGGATCTGCAGGACACAGTGATCAACAGGGTAGATGGTATGGACTGGAAACGCAGCTCTACCACCAAATTCTACAATGTTTTTTTATGTATGTGCAGTGAAACAAAGATTCGTTTTACGACTGTATTTTCAAGAACGCATCTAGGTCGTAAAACGAGACTTTACTGTATTTAGTTTTAGTCATTAATATTTTCCATGTTAAAGAAAACGCATTCCAATAGGTGGCACATGGAGTTGCTAAAATATTAAATGTATAATATACATATGTATATTCCAGGTAATTTGTCTGAAAAGAAAGTGTTGTAATACACACTCGCGTATTGTAAGAAACTAATCTTTCAACGGAAACGTTGTAATGTTTGAATTTTTTTATATGAATTCAATAGTTCACAATTGGGAGCTTCTGTCAAGTTGTATAATGTTACTTGAGTATGTTATTTGTTTTCTAAATTTTCTAAGGTAGTAAAACTCCACATAGCTTTAGTTGTAAACACTTGCTTTTGGAATCTAAACTGACAAATCTGTGTATATAACAGTCTGTTGTCAAACTATTGAATTATAAAACATTTCTTGGGGGG
>SMLS01066414.1:0-15608 GCA_004785975.1 Popillia japonica
ACTGATAAAAACACAATAAAGGCATTAATTGATACAAACCGGCGAATAACAACTCGTGAGATCGTTGATACGTTAAATTTTTCGAATACAACTGTTCATGACCACTTCAAAGCCCCTGATTTAACCTCAAAGCTCGACGTGTGGGTTCTTCATGTTGGAAAGAAATTTATATAGTCGCGTTGACATCGGTGATTTGCTTCTCAAACGTCAAGAAAACAATCAATTTTTGAAGCGCACTGCGTACTGGATACAAGAAATGTCAAACGCAAGAAGTCATGGAGTAAAATAGATGAACCAGCTCGAAGCATTTCAAAACCGAAATATCAAGATGATATCAAGAAAACGTGACGCTTTGGTGAGATATCAAAGGAATCGTTTTTTTTTCGCTTTTACCGGACATCACAACGATTAAATCTAATGATTCACATAAACAAAAAAGGCCCCAATTGATGAAAAAATGTTATGTGTAGATTTCCACCAAAATAATGCAAGACCTCATACAAGTTTGGTAACTCGCCGAACGCGTTTACAATTTGATTGAGATATAGTACCATAACCATCATATTCTTCAGATCTGGCACCTTCTGACCTGGATCGATTTTTTGCAGCAAAGAACGAAAATTTTATGAACGTGGAATCATGCTATTGTCAGAAACATATACATACGTGAGTCTGTAATTTAATAAAATGTTTATTCGCTATATGAAAATTGTCTTTTATTTTTACAACAAAAATCCCGAAATTATTTTCCGAATTACCTTGGATGAGTTTTAGCGATCGACGCACAGTGGGGTACTTAGCCGATTTAGCTGGCCAAAACTATTTTGGGTTGTTTAATTCATTTAAAGTACATACATACCTATGTATGAAGGAAGTTAAAAATGATGTCTTAGGTAGATGGATGTGCTTAACTGTAAATATAACGGGTTTTCAAAAAATCTGATTCTGACGTGTAATATCGACAAACCAAATTGCTATGTGTTTGTTTCTTGTTTCCTTAATTCTAAATTGTTGAAGTCCTTAATAGTTGCTCCACAAATATAACATTTCATGATAGAAGTAGTCGGCGTCATTGAAAAACTTTTGTTTAAATGGTCTCTGCTGAGAGCCATCACCGCCCCATTTACGAATTAAGTATAGTGTGTTTCTCTCTTCGTCTTGTAATGTTGACACCACTTCTTCAAAGTACCAACCGTGTTGCCGTATGGTCCATTAAGTTTTGAAGTTTCACTTCAGCTGAACTTTCGGTTACGACATAAGATGCCTTGTCCGGCTATGCTTGTATTTTTGTGTGCTGTAATACACTATAACACGGGTAAAACTACTTTTTCATGGATCTATTGCCTTCTAGATAAATTAGCTTCTACCACCATCGAAAATGCACGTAAACGGGATTACTGTTTTCTTTCGTCATTCGACTGTTTTGCATACGCTTTCTTGTAGCGTGTTGCAGTTGATGGGAAAGTAGACAATTTCTCCAATATATTTGCCGCGTCTGTTCTACATTCTTCTCCCATTTTCATATCTGTGGCATATGTAAATTCTTCAACTCGATATTCTTTTCTTACTTGTTCTGTTTTTCTACTTTTACTTCTGTCACTTAAGACCTCAAAATACTTAGATGGTCATCCAAATCGTAATACCACATTTAGCAATTCAAATGACCATTTCAGCCAATCTTCATTTTTTTAAGAAATAATTCCTGTTTCTTTTGTGCCACAGCTCATCGTCTTTTAATTTAAGATTTTACATAAGAAAATCGATGTTTGATTTCTTGTAATTGTTGACCGTCATACTCACCATAATTCACTAGGTAATTTTCGATAAATTCCAGTGTCCTCTCCATACCTGTCAAATTCTGCTCTTGCATAAAATGAAATAACTGTGAACGAGTTATTTTGGTAACCCCTGATGGTCCTAGACTGAATGACAAGAAATTAATAATAAGACAATTATAACATTTTTGTTAAATTGGCGCGTTCTATAGAGAAGCGCAATCAATTCTTAAGACATTAATGCGGAAAAAAGTTGAGATAAGTCGCGGTCGTTTTTAAACACAAACTTTAGAAGTACAGCTTATGTGATGCAGTGCCTAATTTAAAATATAAATCACAATAATTTAAATAATAAAAAGAATATCGATACAAAATTGTAGTAACATCTACTAATAATATATATATACAGTGTTTAAAAAAGATGCGGCAATATTAAAGGGGGTGATTGCCCAGGTCATTTTATATTCATGATAAGGAACTTCAACAAATTCGACACATACAAAATTATTAATCACGAGACTCATTCAATATATCATTCAATATGTCAGTGAATAATGTGTGTGTATGTTTTTTTAACTAAAAAACGGTACGTCGTACGATAAAAAATTAAGAGAGCTTTTTTCTTCACAATTAAACAAAGAATTAAAACATATTTTTATTTTTAGAGAAATCAGCGGCGTCCTATTTTTTTCTTGAAAAATAGCCTGTGACGTGCCAATACGCGCGCCACTGGTACGACTAAAACATCGTGTTGTTTTCAAAGTATGTGTCTCCCACAGCTATTAACACGCCTAAAATTTTATTATGATATCTCAAGTCGTTTTGGAAAAATCTAATTTTTACTGTTTTTTTTTTAATTAAACTTCAACACGCTGTAGATCGGTAACGAAGCGTTTGCGGACCTACGTTTATAGGAACTTTTTTGTATAAAATGACCTGGGCAATCACCCCCTTTAATATTGCCGCATCTTTTTTAAACACCTTGTATATTCGCCGAGAAACATTTTTTATTTTACAAAAACGCTGTTTAACAATATAAAAATTTGAAATAAAAAATATCTACTGCTAAATATTATGACCCAGCTTATTTGATGCAAATCCATTCAAATTTAAACATAATATAATCTACTGATTTTGAGCGACTTTTAATATTTGGTTTGATATTCCCGTACGTTTACAACAGCCTGCATCCTTTTTGGCATAGATGCGACAAGCTTGTTTGTTATTTCGGGGGTGATTTTTTGCCATTCTTCCAGTAGCACTTTCTTCAACACATCCCGGCTGAAGATTTTGTGTTTACGGATGTTGTTTGTCCAATATAGCCCAGAGATTTTTGATTACGTTTATGTCATGAGACTGAGCCGCTGGTGTTAACAAATGGGGATAATTCTAGATTAGCCAGAACTGCACAATTGCCGACTTGTTCTTTCGATCGTTGTCTTGATAATACTTAAAATGGTTACTTATCAGCACTTTGCAATAAATTTGCTTTAAGTATATTGAGGTACATATTTTTATCCATTAGTCCCTCAATAAATTCTAATTTACCCCACCAGACGCCCTCATACAGGCCTAAACCATCACGCTTCCTCTGCTGTGGGTCACTGTGACTTTGAGTTTCTCTGACTTTAATTCAGTGTCGCGTTTCCGCCACACATAGGACATGCTGTCGGACTCAAACATGTTGAATTTGGACTCGTTCGCAAAAATTACTGTATTCAAGAAGACAGAGTCCTTGCTAACATGCTCCATAGCAAAAGTAAGTAAAGGTAAGTAAGTAAAGCTTTGTTCATGTTATTTGCTCAAGAACGGCTTTTTACGAGCTACTCACCCATTAAAATCATGTTCACGCTAGCTAGTTTTTGAGCAAATAATTTTGGGTTTGTTTTGATTTTCCGATTCAGATGCATTCAATTTTTTTTTGTGAACTTCCTCGCTTATCTTTCACTCTATTCTCATGTACAAAACATTCAATGATATGCTCTACTGTACACGCATTCAGATTGACCACTTGAGCAATTTTCCGGATCGACTGGCCCAATTTATAATGATAAGACCAGCTCACGCTGTGCTATAGTTGAACGGCGACCCATCTTTTTTAATTTAAGTCGTGTATAGACTAACATTTAACTCAGTGGCGGCTGGTACATAAGCGCTGCAGTGCTGCAGAGCTCCCAAAAAATCTCCTATTTAACTTCCTTTCCTTATATCAAATATCAAATTTATAATATATTTTGAAAGGCATTCGCATTGTCGTAATGATAAAAAAACTGCGAACACAGGCCCCAGCTTGAAATACCAAGCCCTTGCGGGAAGTTCATCTTATGGCATGGCGTTGCTGTGAACAGAATAAACGCGCTGAACGCGCATCAGACGCTACAAGTTGCCCAACTTCCAACTTTTAGCGCGAACGACGTTCTAAACATCGTAGACATAACCACTCATTATCATCCAGAAACGGAAGTTTGATTCAGGTTTATGGATACACATTTGGTACGTTATATAGATATAACAAATAAAACATTAGATATATTTCGAAATTGCCCATTTTAACAGGATAACAGAGTGACACAATAGTCGTTTTACAAGTTAAGTTTGCAATGTCATGTCCACAGGTCATGTTCGCGCTATTCTGTTTGAAGATCGGTTTCTGAACATTTCAATCGGCTAGTGCGCGCGTTTTTCGCGTTCATTCGGTTTCTCACTCACACAGTCCACCAATAACGACCCTATTGCGCGCGATCGTTGATATTTTAGATAGCTGGGCGACACGAACGGGCTCTGCGAGCTCCTTCAAACACCCGCGCTGCACACTTCTCCCCCTTGACAGTCTAAAACTAAGCCGTAATTTCAACGGGATAGTTCGCTGCATTTACTGCAGCGCAGCGTGGTATATACGTAAGATACATATTTCAATTATTACGTAAAAGATAATTATGCGTAAATTGACGCATGCTTTTTAGGGAGCTAAATTATGGCATTTTGATGACTTATTTAGAATAAGTTAATGTTGATTACTTTTGTTTAAATATAAATGAAATAAAAACACCAGAATTAATAATAAAGATAAATAAAGAGAAACCACATTACTTTGAAAACGCATGCGTAAATTTTGCGCAGATTATCTACGGTTTTAATGTAATTAGAGTGCAGGTATTTCTGTTTCTGGATATTGTTGACAATTATATAAACTGTGAACTATGGAAGTGCTCTTCAATTAAATTAAGAGATTTTTTTAAATATTTAAATATTTTTTTTTAATATTTAAAAATTAACAGCAAAAGCTAGGCCATTACCAGATATCACTATTGAAAAAACTGGTGAAAGTAGAGGAAAAAGTTATATAGTAAATTTAGTAGAGATATTTATTCAAAAACGAATGGATTTGCGGATGTAACAAAAAAAATGTTTTATATTGTTTTCCCTGTTTACTTTTTGGTGGTGATAAAGCTTGGACGGAAATAGGAGTCACGGATCTAGAGCATTTGAGTTTGAAAATAAAAAAACACGAAAATTCTAAAAGCCAACTTTATAATTATGTGGAATTTGCATTACTTAGGGTGAACTAATATTATGGTTCAATTAGATTCGGTTTACTGGTTAAATATACAGAAACATAATGAAAACGTGTCGAAAAATCGATATATCTTATCAAAAATTATTAATTGTGTAATGAGAGCGATACTTCCGAGAATCCGGGAATATTTCGTGGACTTATTAATTTTTCGGCTGGATTAGATGCAACTCAAGTGAGCACCTGAAAAATTGCAGAACACCTTAAAATTTTTCCCACGAGCCGCCACTGATTTAACTACTCTTTATTTACTCTTCAGCACAACAACTTGTGGACCGGATACGTAAAAATTCCATCTGCATCGAATAAGCTGTGAGTTGCATTTTTGTTGCATCATCGCTAATGGGGTTGCAACCTGGCGGTGGATTTTTGTGAAATGTTGTTGTGCATATTCGCTTCGTTGAATATACTTCGACCGATCTGCATTAGAATTTTAATGATATCCTTTTTATTTTTAAATTATTGTGACTTGTGTTTTAAAATAGGCACTGCATCAAATAAGTTGTGAGCCACTGTACATATGTATGTACGAGTCGAATTTTTGGATCTTGTAAGTACGTAAAACATTCATCGCGGACCTTTAATGTACATTAGAAAGAAATGTCAATAAGACATATGAGTTATTGCGTTAAGAAGACATACGCCTAGATACTATTCGTATTGGCTATATAGAAGTGTGAAGTGTGATGAAGATACATATATAACAAGGTGGAGATTTATCGTTTCGTACTGATACTCGGCTTCATTCAGGTTGATCTATTGGTCTCTAGAAGGCACTCTTCAAAATTAGTCGGTAATATCGTAATATGTATATATAAAATAAATTTAAGGGGGAACTATCAGGTTGAATATGAGGTTAAAATTATTTGAATTTCCAAAGCTAATAAAAAGGCAAATTAGTGGTTCAATCGAAATAAAATTTATGTTACGTGTTTGGCATATAATGTGGAGTGTGAACACGTATTTTATATGATAATTAGATGTTTATAACATTTGTTGTATTTCGCGCCATACAATTTTGTTACTTTGAGGATCGTTTATTTGAAATTGAACGAACAAATGGCATTTATATTAGGGTCTTCACATCGGGAAAACCAGTAAAAACCTTCATCTCAAAGCGTTTAGTCAAATAACGTGTAATAACATAAATTATTAGATTTAAAGATTACGTTCCTATTACTTAATGTGTTAGAAAAGGATAACTACTGTTCTACAAGTTCAGCAGTTTTTGAAGAGATGGCGCTCCAACATTTGTACATTTACAACATACCTAATTGAATGGCGGCAATTTTAAATTTTAATATAAAGTAGGAGTGTAACACCCCGAATAACTTTGATCTCACTCCCACCTCACTGTGCTATACCTAGAGATAAGCCTATGCCTATGTCTTTACCTTTTAGGATCGTGTCCAACATGCAAAAGCAAATATGTATTGTATATCTTTAGTTTCTGGACAATGCAAATGACAAACAAGCGATTAGAAATATTTATATAGAGAAAACGAGGGCTGCAATAAAAGAAAATTACAAGACGGCCACGCATTATATATTTATTTATAAACAAAAGATTTATATATAAATGAATGCACATGTAAATAACATTTATAAAGAGATAATAATAATATGCAGCATCTTCATTTGAAAAAAAAATTGTTTCAGTGATGAATATGCTTTTTATTTGCATGGATTTGTAAATAAACATTACTCAGAAATTGAAGTAACTCAAACCTTCATTTGTTTGTAGAAGGACATATTCAATACCCTGAAAAATTTAATATATGGGCAGGCATCTTGGGGGACTAAGTAATTCGGCCATTGTTTTTAATGATAATCTAAATGGCGAAGTACCTGGATATGGTAGAAAATACTATTCATCCATTGATTACTGACTCTCTCGAAAATCAACTGGATAGATATGACAATCTCTACTTGATGATGATGAATTACATTTGCAACACGATGGAGCTTCTCCTCATTATGTTCTTCCAGTACGGCAGTGGTTAGGCAATGTATTCCTCAATATATTTTTGCTATGGGTTACTTAAAGCCTATTGAATTTTCACCTCAACTTGAAAATTTAGAAGAACTTCGTCACAGGATTACTGCAACCTGTCGTGGAATTCAAAAAAAAGTTTTTGAAAACGTACGTCGCAGTTTCGAACAACGCCTATATCATTGTTTAACGAACAATTAACAACATTTCGAAAACTTATTACATTGATTTTTTCTTCAAAAAAATATTAAAGAAAATTTTAAATAACTAAAAATAAAAATAAAACATCTTAATCAGCCGAAGGGAATTTAAAATAGGGTTTGGTCGAATCAATCAATTTCAAAAACTAAACGCCACAATGTAGATTTTGAAGAGACGTGAAGTATACTTCCAGGGTGATCCAGGAGGTACGGTTTTCAAGTAGGTGAACCACGTTTTGCATCAAAAGTTGTCTTCCTCGACAATACTTGTTAGGTGTTTAAGGAATTTTTTTGTAATTTTCTAGATTTTCAAAGATTTACGGTGAGAGATTTTCAAATGAACATTCGTATGTTACATACATATGTTTACTCTACCAATATGCTGCTATTATAAAACGATTTCTCTGGACACGCTATATACATATATATACAATATACCATGTCATCGTCGTATGTGTTCTGTTATTTTGATATAAATCTTTAGTTTTTTGTTCATAAATACATATATGATATATCGGCATATTGTAATTTTCACACATAAAAATACATACCGACGCCATAACCATAATCTTTTATAATAATGCCACTCTTCCACTATTTTCAAATATCGCGCCAAATTTAAATTAAAAAAATAATTGTCTCATCCTGCAATAGCTATACCACTTTATCGTCGTTTACCCTTTTTCAATGGGATTATACGATCAAGGTTACGCTACATATTTTGAGGATATCTCTTTCTCTTTGTTGCACCCTTTGTAAGGTTGTAAAATTTCATCCACCAAATAATATTATGCTATAAGGCATAGAAAATAGTACAAGTGGCTCCGCGTTGTGACAATTTGTGGCGAATGCAACTAGATAGTTCCCCCTTAAGTATGAGTATTACATTGTGTTAAATGATTCAAAATTCGCTATATTGCTTGGTTATACGGATGTCACAAGTTTTTACGTTATTTTCTGTATTTCTACTACTTTTTTTATTTACCGATCTGTTTTTTAAAGAAAAAGTACACAAATACTGTTGCATTATTGAAAGTGAGGGTATAGGAGTTTATAATTAAAAATAATACTTTTAAAAATAGTATTTCTTGTGAGGATGCCGGGTAAACGATTGAATTCGCAATGCCAGCAGTTCGTGATGAATTCTGCTCGTTTAATTTTAATTTGAAAACTATTTATGTTTGTCAGTAGTTTTTCTGATTTACAATATACTATGTAACTTTAGTAATTTCAATTAAGAGTAAATATGTGTGTGCGATTTTTAACCCAACGTAATATCAAAACCTAAATTTAAATAAAGCTCATAGTTTCAATATAAACCTTTTCAGTGGATTTACGAGTAAGTGTTAATTTGCTGATTGAACATAGATGCCGCCATAATTTGTCAATGATTTGATTCATCCAGACATTACTTATGACGTAACGGACAAGATCCAAAAATTCGACTGTATCTTTATGTCTGAATAGTCAAAATAGCCGGGACGCTCCCTGAAGGATGTTAAAAAGCTCTATATTTTCAAAAGCTCTATAAAAATATGTAATAAAATCATTGTTTCTTAACTAGATATTTAATAGAATAAGAAGGAAAATTCGAGCAAGATAAACATATAAATTGAATGTCTAACTTACCAGTTTCAACAGAATCCATCATTAGATAAGTACTATCATACTTTTCACCAGAATCACTGTTCACTTCGATACAAGCGCGATTAAATTAATTCCAGCAAATTGGTAGAATGCGAAAGACATTTGAATTTTAATACCTGCTAGAACGGGTGGGGAAAGGGATTAATTATTATTATTAGGTACACGAATTACTGACGCTTCTCACCACGTGCTCAAAAATGGCATATGATAAAATTTTTAAAATCTACTTTTGGCCAGTTGGATCGCCTAAATACCTACCCCACAGTATGACCGTTCGTGGTATACATACCTACCTACATATATTACAATCGTAGCACAACGAAAGTTCTTAATAACCAAAATTTATTTACATCGGGCACTACCCGTTACTAATTGGACGCCAGTGGAATATCCTATTAACATTCTTCTATAAACATTCTAATTACCAAAAGAAACTATCACAATAACAAGTTAACAAATTTTCTTCCAGTTAAAAGAACTCATCAGTCAAGGATACTCGTTAATGACCAGGGACAGCACAGGCCAAACTGTATTGCATTACGCAGCCAAACATGGTCATAAAGACGTCGTCAAGTATATTCTGGAGACGGCGCCGTCTTTTCTTCTAAATATGAAAGATAGTGTGCAAGGACAGACCCCGTTACATAAAGCCGCTACTTATAGATGGAGATCTATCTGTTGCATGTTAGTTGCTGCTGGTGCAGATTTAAAGCTAACCGATTCTCGCGGTCTAACACCCAGACTTCTCGCTTTGCAAGCAGATGACCATGAACTCGCAGCATATTTGGAAAGTAAGTCATTCGAATTATTTTAAATCATTGCTTTTTGGAACTGCATTTTCGTAATAATTTTTACTTGTAATGAAATCATAGTAAAGAATTCAAGTGACTTAGATATTATTCTTTACACTTGATTCTAACTACCTTACTAAACAGAGTGAAATAGAAAGAACATCAAAATAGTTCTTTTAAATGCAAGTGAAGCGCTTAATTGTCTTGATATAGATAGGTACTATACACCGTGTCCAAAGTTAACTGCCTCACCGTTGGTTAAATTAACAAATTGGGATTTTTTACCGACCGAATGTTTTCGTTATCAACTCGTACAAACTCGGAAAAGAATATAGAAAAATATCACACGCGTAAATCTAGTCAAGTTTATGATATTTTGAACTTGCCATATTATTTTACCTCAAATTCTATTTTATTTACAGCTAAAATATTTTTTTTTACAGGTCAAGAACGATTTCGTCTAGTGGAATTGGAAACAGTAGTGTAATACAATATATATCTGAACAAAGTAATCTTTCTCTAAATGCCTTAAAATTATTAAAATTATTTAATGACATGGTATTATAACGTGAATGAAATTGTGATATAAAAATTAATACTATTTAATTAATTTATTAAATTCTAGTACTAGCTAGTTATTGTTAATATATTACTATAGTAAGTTAATAAGTATTCTATTTCAACATGGTTTTAGAGGAGTTTCAAAGAATGGGAATAAAACTTTCGAATATCGATAAATAATGATACTTGTAACAATAATTAGTTTGTATTTACAATGATAATGATCATAAAATTCACTAGCTTAATTTGGCTCCTAACTTTTTCGTAACATTAGCTTTTAACCTCACTTGAGTGTTTAAATCATAAATTCATGCTCAAGCGTATCATTTTACAAAGGAATAAATATTATAATACTTCCAATTATTTAGTTCCTTAATTGCTCATACCAATTAAAACATTTTAAACATTATTCTGTTACCTTGTCTTATACTGTAGTTATCCAACCATTCGATTAAAGGATAATTAGTATTATGCAAGTAATATTAGGCGGGAGCAATTAAAAGATATAATGATCTAAAAAATCAAATTTGTAGAACTGCAATAGTAAAACTATACACCGTTACAATTTATATTAGAACTAGATTTTTAAATCCTAAATATAATTTCTGCCAAATACTGTCAAGTATCCTTAGAAAATTGTGATATGTAGTGAGTGGGAGAAAGTAAATTAAATTAATGTTGTGTTCTCTGAAATTAACTTTTTTCCTAAAAAACAATTAATATTTCTTTGATCAACCCACATTGACTAAGTAGACAACCCATAATGTGTGGCGTCAAGAGTAGAGGATGAATATGAAGAAATGATGAATGTTGTACTATCGCCGCCAAAAGTAGCGAATCAGACTTCAAGCGATATGACCTTTCGTATAGCTGCTTAACATCCGACTGATCTCACTGGGCGGCTGTAATTAAAGACGGATATCTACCTAGCAGGTAAATTTGAGGCAGAAGGATTTGCAAGAAATGCAAAGCTATTTATATATAATATCATTTACCACCGTTGCATTTACTCTATATTATAAATAAGTGCCTATTAGAATTATTAAATAGATTTCGTAAACATAAGCACCCTTTTCTGTTTCTTGATAGTAAATTATATATGCGTAAAACATGCATGTTTTACACTTGCATATTTTAAATCATACGCTTCTTAATATAGTAACACAATTTTAGTTATAGAAAACAAAGAATTGTTCGGAAAGCGGTATTAAGAAACGATTTTAATCATATATAAAGAAATTTACTACGAATTCCCTTAAATTCCTAATGTCATTCAAATTACTGTAAGTGCAGTATTTATTGAACCGACTAAAACTTCCTTAAGTTCTTGTTCTTCAACGAATTTTGTACTGTCGGCAAATTTTAAATATATTTTTAATTACGAACGTCGTTCAAATCCCACAAAATTCTTAGAATTAAAAGACATTTTTCTATCAGACACATTGTATATTTTGCGCTGTTTGAATTTAAATATTAGGCGAATATATTAATAAAATAATATAAAAGTCGTTCCATAGTTACACCTCCTATTCTACAATTTTATAATTTTTGCCATTATTGTTTGAATCATATTTTGCATGAGAAATTTATCCTAAAATTTCTTTTTCTTCAATTAATTTGGTTACGTTCTACTTTAGTTTAGTACATCAGATTTATTTCCAATACATTCATAACTCGCTTTGCTTAAATTCATTTTAATGCTCGCTGCCCTTTAGCCTGCGGGTATACGGCTTGCCCAGTTTTTTTACTTGAATAAACGATTCAGGACCGAAAGCCTATAATAGACGCGTTTTATTGCAGTTTGATTCGCTACTTTTGGCGGCGATAGTACATATATTAATATTTTAGATATATTAATACTGCTCCATATCTTAATTGCTAATCCAAATACTGTGTAACACTCCAACGATATAAAAAATAATGACTGGTTCATCTTCATAGTTCTAAGTTTCTTGAATGAAAAGAGGGATCAATTAGCATCGCACTTCATCATAGAGTAGTATGTATATAAATTATTGAAAGACATCTTGTTTCAGTAGGATGCGGTACAATCTTATAAGCTCGGTTTTCAGGTAAATATTTTTTGACATGTTAATGATCTTAAGGATATTTCAACGCCTGCTTTTTCGGTTCATGTGTTTTTAACTAGCTAGCAGCATCAAACTATCTTTTTAAATGTTGATTTATACTCCTTATTCAAATTTATCGACTTAACTTTTTTATGTGACAGCCAAACATAATTCTTGGTAGACACAATTTGATATTAAATACATACGACTTTGTGTAATAAGCAATATTTATTAGAAAGTATGATCACAATTATAAAAGTAACTATTTATATGTTTACCTCTATATCAAAAGAAAATGGAAAACTAGAAGTCTAAAACTTCAGTTTGATTACAGATCCTGCCACGTGACAAAGACTAACTTACATTTTGGTTAAATTATATTATACTGTTATTTTATTATTATATAACGCCATACAAAGACTAAGTATAATGGCAAGCAGAGACCCATCAATTATTTAATATAAAAAATCAGTGTATTCGATCGGTAGGTATATTTAAAACTGAAACAGCACCTCTCCTCTTTACGTTTGATATTAAACGATTAAACTTAATACCTCTTTCAGTAAACTATGTTTTGCTTTTCCTCTTGCCATCAAAGCTCAGCAAAATCCGAAAAATTTTCAAACAGTTTAAATGTGACAAAATATTCTTATATGTTATGAAAAGACTTTGACCCACTCACTTCTAGTATGCTAGGGAAGTAACTTAAATTATAAGAAAGTTATATAAACAAAAGAGTAGCTTGGTCTTGTTAGTTCCATTCTAATTGATTATTCTATTATAAGAACAACATGTACATATATATAAATACGATATAAATATTTAGTTGAATACCTATTCAAACATATCATGACCACATTCCTCTAGGTATGTTTCTCATTTATTACTTGCTTTCCTATTCTACTAATTGGCAATAACGATGAACATATTACATTAAACCTCTCTGTACATCTATGAATACTCTTACCATTTGCAACGAATTCATTATATTCCTGAAAAGACAATCCATAAATGTATAAAACTACTATAATACAAGTAATAATATACGTATACCTAAAGTAATATTGTAGAAAGAAGAGATATATACTTATATCTATGTACACATACATATTTTCTTTGGAAAATTAATTTTCGAATTAGTTGAAAATTATCAAAAACTGCATTAAGCAACTAGGATTTGATCTTGATATATAATACATTATAGATAATAAACATGTACATATATAGTATAAATTAGAAAATTATAAAATTATATTATCAACATTACAGACTTACTGAGCACTTACAAATATTTTTCACGAAATACACCACAGTCGATATAACGTGTAAGGATGCATATACAATTGCTCAAAATTATGTTTTATTTTTTTATGTTCTTTTAAAATGCCGGACATCGATCAGTTTCAAGAATAATTGCTAATATCATAGTTTCTTTACAAATCCATTCAAAATTCCACCGACCCTTAAAACACAAAGTTAAGCAATATGTATATGAAACATTAAATATACAAAAATATTTTTTGTGATTAAATACATACTTAATGATAATGTTATTCTAAAATCAGTTATTGAATACAACAATAACAATCAATCAATCAACGATACATTCTATACAGCTACTTATATATTTTTTGAATTATAAGTAGATCGGTGCAACTTCGCTTCACGCCGGGTAAAAAGCTGAAATAGAGATGAGACTAACTCTTACTTGTGGTTGCAGCTCTATAACTATCGCAGTATTACATGACGACCGGTGGAATTGTGCCGTAAACATATTTCCGAATAGTACCACCTACCTGCCCGAACGTTATATTTAAGAACAGATAGAACAAGCAAGCCTATTCCCATCCTCAGCCAAGATATATTGCGAAAGCCGTACTTTGTAGCTTATTTGATTTATATACCATACCATCTAAAACGTGAACAGATTTCAACCAAGTTTCGATGTTTATGCTAGTAGTACACCAATCGTGATGTATTTAATATGGTTAAAATTCCTCAGACTCTATTAGTAGTATGCAATGTTATTTTACATACTAATGTTCTGTAGCTTATCGTTACCAGTTAAGGATTGTTTACCATGTTTAGGCACCACGTTATTTATAGAGTGGATATGAGAGTGTCAACGTTTTTTAATAAACCTTACTTAAAATAGCAGTTTGAGTGAGAAATTATTCTGACCAGTATATTAAATGTATTTTTAACAATGTTTAGATTAATAGTAGTCTCGGTTTAAAGTGGAAACTACCGATTAAAATGCTTTTAGTGTGCAGTTAAACGATTAAAAAGCATCGCAATACTGGCAAGAAATTAGACACATTTTCAAGCTATGTACTACTTGTTAGGAAGTAGGATGGTGTGCACTTGCCATCGTGCATGGTAAAAGAGAAAAGCAGTAAGCTTTTCGAAATAGAAATAGAACGTGACACTCTTAGCAAATGGAATCAGACACTCTGCTCCGTTTTTACTCCAATAACCTGCCTCAGCTTCTCCTTACTTATAAGTAAGTAGATTTCAAGTCCTACAGGTGGATGGTGCCCTTACAAAAGCTTTCCTAGTTTCCTGTCTCGTGATCGTCGACCAAAGTGATCACAACGTTTTTCTTACTTAAAAGCAAATAGACCGCTGAATTTTAGCATAGGTACATTCATGTTCCTTATGCCAACATATTGTTCTAACCCAGAAAATTCTCTAACCGTGCGGCTTCCAACTCGCCTTTTCCCTTAATAAGATTTCTTTGCAAATTTATATCCGTTGGTAATTCTTTCTTCGCATCGTAGTTTACCATTCTTCTCACTATTAGAGTAACAATTGCTTTCTGACAAAGATTGTTGGAACAATTATCGATATCTTCTACAATTCAAAACGTAATGTATAATTATAAACAGTTTTATACTTGTTTTTATTTTAGTCATTTTTTATACTATAAAAATGTCACACTCTCAAATTCTCTCTATATTGAACATTTATATATTAATATACATATTATCGAGAACTC
>SMLS01066415.1:0-47924 GCA_004785975.1 Popillia japonica
AAAAAAACTTCGACGCAATTTGTAGAAAATAAAACCATTAAAGTACAGAAATAATTTCGGAAGCTGAAGAGCCTGTGCATGTTATGGCAAAATATAAACTTTTTTGATATGAATGCCCAACATTATTACTACGTTTATTATTAATAATATGTGCACTACTCAAAGTGGTTACTCTGAAAATGTTTTTGTTTCGTTAGTATAGCTAACTACATAATATATCCTACTTGAAGCAGGACTGCATCATTAATATTATATTATTTAATTTTTTGAACTATAAATTGGAAATATTTTCATTTATCACCCAATGTAAGATTAGAAGGATTAGAATATTAAACTACACCTATTGTGATCAAACTACGTAAATTCGTTCCTCTCTTGTTTTAGATGATCTGTCTTATACATATCTGCCCGAGCAATTTGTACGTTGGTTGTGGTTGGTCCCAAATTCAACACATGGCAGAATCCAACTGAGTGCAAATGCAGATGGAATTTACGATTTGAAAGAAATGTCCTGCACTGTCGAAGTAAAGAATATCCTTCTTCAGTAGGGCATAAAAAATTTACTTTTGTGCTATTAAGTGGAAAGAGCTTGCTTCCTGGAACCTAATTAAGGTTTTCATCTTTGGTCTCGCCGGGGTATTTGTGTTAATTGTTAATTAATAGAATGTAAAAATAGAGAAATGCTTTAAGAAATTAAACGATAACATTTGCCAATTGAAATTTTATTAACATGTAACACGAACAAGAATTAATAATGAATTTGGCGACCCCGTACCTGAGTACACTCCTGTAGGTACACGTCTAGCCATCGACAAAATATGATGGCCGATACGTGCTTCTGGCACCTCGTTTCAAGCAACTTGATCTTCCTTGATTAACTGCGTCAAAGTCTATGTTCGATGGGGTTTAAATCCGGGCCACGGGATGGCCACGGCAAAAAGTTAACGCCTATTTCTTCGAGAAAGTTTATAGTTCGACGAGCAATATGGGAACGTACATTGTCTGGTGAAAAAAGACGTGTGGACGGCCATCTAGATAGGGTAGTAAAGTGGTTTGTAAGATATCGTCAATATAACGCGCAGCTGTTATACTACCTCGAATAAACAGAAGTGGTGATCGGCTTCCATAAGCAATAGGCCCCAAACCATTACTCCAACAGTCCTGTGTATATTCCTCTCAACAGCAGATTCAGTATCGGATGGTTCTCCACGCCGGTGTCGTACCCTTCTACGGCCATCGTACATACCTACATAGAATAGCGATTCGTCGCCGAAGACGACATTATGCCAGTCACCAGTTCAAGCGTTGAGGACAGTGGTCCGCAGTTAAAGAAAGCACTTGTCGTGGACGGTATGAAAAAAGTACAAAAGCTCGAATGCGTCGATACAGTGTGCCCATAGTAACAGGTCTACCTTCTTTTTCAATCCATTGAAGTCCATAATTGTCTGAAGCGCCTTGCGTGGCACGCTGCGATACACCTCAGTTGACCAGTTAGTCTTCTTCGTGTTCCTCTACCTTCTTCTGTCCCCATACGATACACACGCATTACTGTCATTTCGCGATAGGACAAACCAACATCTCGATAGGCAACTGTCACAGTCACAAACACGGTAATAATTTTGAGGTCTTGGAATTCTGTGCATTTTGTTACGATTAACACTTGTAGACGGATACGATAACTAAACTTTTCTATACATATTAGTCAGCTCTCATGAACATGAATATCTTCGCAGAAAAGTAAAAGAATTTTTTTTCGCAAAAAAGTATCAATGATAAAAAGTTGTTAACAACGTCAAATTCATAGATGATTAGTCAAAACCCAGAAGCATAATGTGTTGTACACATCATTAGTATCCACCAAGCAAGAATCAATATCAGTTATCAGCATTTTTATTAGTAATTACAGTTTGACAGACGCTATCGTTAAGTTATATAGTGGTTAATTTAAAAACCAGGTTCATAAATAAATTGAGAGGTACCTAAGTAAAATTCAATCTATACAATAGCTACCTCTACCGTATCCAATTATGTATGTACTTACCTATGTATGTTGTTATAGTTTAGCTTATATCAATATATTCAATTACAATAACGTTAAACTTGCAAAACTTTCTCTATAAGTAGCCTTTTCTATCGCAAAAGGAACCCCACAACTAATTTATTGGTGCAGATATCATAGAAAGATGTGACAACTAAGATGGCAAAATCCATTTACTCGTAACTAGTAGTTTGAAAATAAATAAATGATTGCTCACAAGTTACGGCGATCATATTGAAACCGCAAATTAACCGTAGTCCGCTTTTTGCACTTTTAAAATCAACAAACAAACAGTTCCAAGTAAAATCGTTTCGGTGTTTCCTTTTTAGCGAGCTGTCGTGTCAAGAACCTTTTCAATTCGTCGACAAGGTTTTTTTATAACAAGTTTGAGTTTTAGAATGCCGACGGCATATTTATACCGGTAACTACAGTTCGGTTTTCCATCTATTTCCAGTGAATCCAAATTTTTTGTGTCTATAATTTCTGTTTTGAGCCAAGATAACTTGTTTTCTTTTGACAACAGAATTCACGACTAAAACCCGTTGACGCAGTACTGAAAATTATGTCAACATGTAACGTCAATTAAGAATAGTAAATTCCGAGTATATTTCTCAATAGATCTATGTTGTTCTGCATTCGACGTTCTGATACAAAAGCGAGCTAAAGCAAGGAAGTGACCCAGGAACGCGCAAAAACTGTTTGAGATGTAAGCGGTGCCTACATGATGGAATAGTCTGGAATCATGATTAATCGTTGAATTGACCTCATTTCTCTGACACACTACTTAATTTCGATCATTATCCTGTCGTTTGCCCTGTCTCTGGCATGCTTTTATGTGTTATAAGGATAAAAACAGAGTTTTAATCTTTCTATGCAAATGCAAATGCAGATAGGAGTAACCTTTCTTCTTTTGGAAACAAAAATCTATTAATAACCTTTACCATTGATAACAACCAAGATGCAACAGTAAACAACGTAATTTTACGCATAAGTACTTAGTACTTACTTAGTTTTTTTCCTATCAGCGGAACAGTCCATAATAGTTTTTTAACCAAAATTCCTTTTCTAAAACCAGTTGGACTGTCTAGCGATATAATGCCCAGCTGATAAAATGGGAGTTGTCTGAGTGAGTACAATTTTGTTTAGAAAAATTAAAAAATCCAGGCAGAGAAAACAAAGTTGCGCCATGCTGGGTACCAAAATACACTGGAATCAGTGGCAACGAGAAGGCTAATTTATTGGCAAAGAAGACTGCCACAACGTCGTTCGTGGGACCGGAACCGTTTTGCGGAAAAGGGATGTGCACCTATGCTGGAGAACTCAAGCACAGGAAGCAGAAACTCACAGCAACCCTAAGGGAAAATCTTCCTTCCAACTTCAATAAGCAAAGAACAAGGAAGAGTTAAGTAGGAACAAACTACGTGAACTTGTGGGCTTTCTCACAGGGCACTGTCACCTTGGAGTACACATGACAAGGATAGGTTTGAAACACAATAGCGACTGCAGGTTTTACGAGGCAGAAGATCCGGAACCCCCGATATCCAACTGCATGACTATTGCAGCAATTCTTGTCAGTTATGTTGGTAAAGAGGTCATTGACGAGGAAGAAATAACTTCTTTGAAACCATCACAGTTATTGCAGTTTGTTAAAGTCCTTAGACTAGATAAGGAGCTATAGCCGTGGGTTATGGCTCATGAAGGAGAGCACAATAGATCATTGGGTCGCGGTGCAACATCACCCTCAACTCAAATTCTAATTCTAGTATAATCTTAATGTAATGGTCATCCATGATTCCCTTCTTTCTTAAGTGGGAAGATAGTGGCTCAGAGAGATGATTCTTTGCAGGCCCTTCTTGGAATAGTAAGAGAGCATTTTACTGCTACCAATTTTGAAGGAGTTTAGAATGTCAAACTTTCCAAACCGAGTAAAGTACCGGGAAGCGTGTCTATCTTTAATTCAGCTCGAAAAGCTGAGTTTGAGCACTATTTCTGACCTGGAAAATATTGTGAATACTATATTGCGTTTATGATACTGCTTTAATTTCTGAAAGTACATTATGGTCTGCGTTCTTAAACCAAACAGAGGCCGACTATTTCTTCAAACGTACAGACCCATTCCATAATTTTTGTCTTATTTCAATCAGACTTAATAATTTTCTGTATAGAAACTTCTCTAGCCTGATTGAGACCATCAGAAGCTAATGGAAAAAATTCTTCCTGAACATAGCCAGGAGTAATGGATATGGTTTAGTATGAGGGGTTGATGTACAAAACGTAATATTTGCTGCTTAAATTAAGACAAAGGAACTGTTAAATACAAACATTCAATTTAAATGGTTGTTGTAGAGAAGAAAATGCTTTATGAACATAACCTTGGTTTTAGATAAAACAAAAGACCAGTCTACGTGATATCCTTCAATACACAATTAGCATAGGTAGTATTGCATTACTTACGGAATATGTAACACGAAGCAATAAAATTCTTACTACTCAAAAAATTGCTGTGACGGGCTTAGAACAAGTTAAGGACATTTACAGAAACGTGCACAAGTAATAAGGCAGAAATGATTTTGTAGAGTATTTTAACAACAACCAACCAATGAACTCAAATCTCATGCTGAATCAACAATCTCTAATAAATTTGAACAAACAACATTTAACCTGATTTAAGACAATATTGATTGATTTTTTTTAGCACATTATACATACGTATCGTTAGACTTACAAAGACTAACAAGGGAACCTCGCGAACTGTAAATCGCAGATTTTGATAAAACTTTGTCAATTAGTAGACTCCATGGAGTGTTACTCAGAGACGCTTTCCGTTGCTACGGAACATCAACTTTAGGGGATGCAATTCACCCTTGAAATTTGTAGCAAATTTGGTTTTTTCTGAATAACTTTTAAACGGTAAGTAAGGGATAGAAAAAAGTTTCAATGGCGGATACCGTTTAATCAGCCCTTTCAAGATGATAGATATTTATATACACGCTGTTGCAATAAACTTGGAATTCTCGGAATCGTAAGAAGATATGTTAGTTTATCTGCTGGTATAGAACTTTCTAAACTCTGAAGACAGTGACCACACTTCTAATCTAATAGAAAAATTGTTGATGTGCCACTAGGAACTCGGTCTAGACATCTGTAGACTATTTTCTATATAGTTCACTAGTTAGTTTGCCTGATGAAGATGCTTCAGTTTTAATGTTTGGAGCCTGTTAGAAACAAAACATAACTTTTTTATGCACGGTTTTGATCATTATGTCAGTGTTACTACAGTAACTTGGAATAAGTTGTCGCGAACCTTAGGACCAAGTGTTCCACCTGCTTCTTTCAAGACTACATATCAGTAATGGTGCAGTCAATATTACATATAGGCTATGTTGTGTAACTATATTTTGTGGCGGATACAGAATGCACAGTGCATGCAACAACTTTGCCTACAATGTAACTTAAGGTACGACGAGAATGCAATCCAAATTAAATGCACTTTCGTCTGCATTACATACATTTTCTGCTCCACATGCTTTGATGTACGGTTTTACAGAACTAACAAAGGTTGTAGCCATCATTTCCGGTTTCTCTTTCTCCTGAGAGGAAATTTTATTGTTTCCTTCGAATAGCAAAATCCAGGTTTTGGATGCTCTGAAATTTTTCAGCCCAATGATTGCATATCTTTCTAGCGCCCACTGCTGCAGGTCTATATCGTGTACTATGGCGTTGTTATCCCTAGCTGATTAAAACTGATGAAATTATAATACACGTATTATGTGTTTTATAATTTCCAGCCATTTATGCCTATTCCTTCCACCCCTCTCTATGTATTTTTCCCATCTTTACAGCTGCTGAACCGATGTTATTTTCCTAAATTTGCTTTTTACAGAACTTAACGATCGTCGCTTTGATTTCGAATGAGTCCAAAACGCAACAGCTGTCCTTTCGTAATCTGGAGTAATACATACACGTCTTCCAAAGCGCATCTCTCCTCATACGCTTCTTCAGCATCTTCTAGATCGTAGGATGATGAAGGCTCGCCTTCAACTGGTATTTCAGTAACTCGTGGACGATCCATATCTTCAAATTCTAATGCTTCCATTGTTTCTACTGCGAACGTAGTTTCGCGAACATTTGTATCGATTTGAGTTTTCACTGCATCATGCAATTCTATTTCACTGGGATTATTCTGTGGGATTTGGTTTTCATTATAATTATATGAAAGTATTAGAAAATGAATAGTATTTGCTGGATTGATATGAACCATATTACCTACTGCAACTGCAAAACTATATGAACTGAATTTAAATAAAAATTGGGTTCTTATATACATATGTACATTGCACCGAGGGATAAGTGTCCCAAGTTAATCTGGCCGATTGTCCGGATAAAATAAAAGTATCTGCAAGCGAGACGTTTGCTACTCACATCTCTCAAAAGTAGTTGAAGCAAGCAATTAGTGTAGTATGTGCCCTATTGTTTTCATCTACCTGCTGTCGGGGATAATATAGTCTTACATACATTCAAACGAGTATAACTCGAAGACTATCACATATAACCATTTAGCGCATGGTATACTTTACACTAATTTTCGACATATAATGCAGCCACTTAAGAATAGGGAAAAACCTAAAATTTATATTTTTGTGGACACACTGTATAACTTTTAAAATTATCTTTCTATAGATTATTTGATCACAAAAAAAGCCATTATAACCGATTTCTGAAATTCGATATAATAAGCACAACATACGTCATTCCGCATTTATTGGAACACCCTGTATATAAATATCTATACCAGACGAAAAGGCCGACTAAATGGTACAAGTCCGCCATTGAAACTTTTTTTCTGTCTCTTACCGCTTAAAAGTTATTCAGAAAAAAACCAAATTTCCTCCAAATTTCAAGGGTGAATTGCACCCCCCAAAGTTAGAGTTCGTGAGCAACGGAAAGCGTCCGTGAGTAACACTCCATGGAGTCTACTAACTGACAAAGTCTCATGAAAATCTCCGATTTACAGTTTGCGAAGTTCCTTTGTAAGTAAAACCCGCCAAAGAAACCGAATTTCTATGTCTAATAAGTTAGGAAAGTTTATAATTTGCATCGTTCATCGCACAATTACAGAAAATTAATTTGCGTAAATATCATGTAGGAGCTAGACGTATGAAATATTGTTGCTAGAATACATTAGAATTAATTTATTTAAATGTATTCATAGGATATCGTTTTTCGCCAATACCTCACGATAGTACTTATAGAAGTAAATAACCAAATACAGGTGTTTGCCTCATAAACAGAATGACGATATTAATTCCCATCTACGTCTGTGAATTTTAAAGTTTCGTATATATACATATATGAACACGTCATCATTGGATTCGCATGATTGTATAATAATAATGTGTATTATTATGACGTTTCCTTGAAGTTCTGTTTTTTTGGGTATTTAATCTGAATTCGAAGCAATTAAGAAAATTACGTACCTATATATTTATAAAACATATCACAAATATTAATTACGAATGTGAGTATTTTGAATAATATTAAATTTAATTGCATTATTACTTTATTATTAGGTAATAAAAACGGGTCATTATGAGAAACGTAACTGCAAAACTAATTACAAATAACTTTATCTTGTATTTCACCAACTTCTTAGCCTTAGTTGTTTTGCTAGTATATACTAATTTATTTCAACTGGGCAGATATCAAATTGCGGTTTCTTTTAGTGAATTCTCGTTGTCTAGATCCAATTTAAAAATTCTAGGACATGTTTTTTTTATTTTGTATCTCAAATTATGGTTTCAACTTGTTTACTTGTTACATTATATAATTTAACTTTTAAACCTAATTGGCTATGAGCTATTCCAAATTTTAAACCACAAAACTTAAAGGTTATGTGATTCACATAACCTAGCAAAGCTGTCTATCGACTGGATGATGATTAGTCCAGCACAAACAAATATATACTATTAATTGATATAAATAAGGAATCTCAGGTACATATCTCCGTATTTCACTTTATAATCAATCGGAAAGTTTTGATATCCATATGCACGAACTTTTTCACTTTATCTAACACATAAATAGCTAGCACGTACATATGTACGTCGTGTGATTTTAATTTAAAATTAAGATTCATTGCGAGAGTAATTATAGTTTTTACAAATGGCATAAATGTATAGGTACTTACATATGTATAAGCTATCGCTTGTGTGTTCCTTTGCATCTGTCCATTTGCGTCAATTTATGGTTTGCAATTAAAGCATGGGAATATTTTATATTATAGCTTAAGGTAGTCATATAGGAAGAGCTATATTTTAAATTATTATAACTTTTTAGCAAATTAAGTTAAGAACAAGAAATAAACCACACCTAATTGCTTAAGGAATCGTATTTTACTGTATCTCTGGAAGCAAAAGCGTTGTCATTACAATTGTTAACATGACGAGTGTCTAAACGTTAGCAACAAATCAATACATATATGTAGATGTACTTCATCATTTTTATACACGCATAATGTCATCTTGTGATTACTAATATTCTCTTCGTCAATGTCTATAAAATAGTAAGAATAGCATAAAACAATCATTACCGTGACATTTATCAGTTAATAATATTAAATCGATTCTATTGAGTCACTTAAACGAGTAGATTTATAACAATATAGTTACGCAACATGCCTTTCTTTTCTAGATTTGTGGTTATCCTGTGATTACTATATTTCATTCAGTTATTGGTGTTTTACTAAGCGTAAATTTCTTGGTATTATCTCAAAGACTCATCTTAAATAGAGTGAAAATACATTAGGAATTATATAATCTCGTAATAGTACAAACATCTATAGTAATTTATTAAGATATCGCGCTTGTCTGCCTACTAGTTCAATGTAGTTGTTGTTTATAGCTCAGGTAAGTTAACCAATATTTATATCTATTATTCCAATTGTATTTTACGGTAAATGTGGAATACGGGAAAAGGTCAAAAGAAAGGAAATTTTATTTTAAAAAGTACAATCACTTCTATACATATATGTACATATATTTTTACTTATGTACATATATCTAATGTATACATATATTATTTGTTCCGTTGAATGTTATTTAGCATGTTACTATTAAAATATATACATATGTATATATTTAGATGAGCCATTTCTTTTTCTAACAATAAGATCTTAATTTGTATGTAGGTCTAAATTCAAATGGGGTATTTTGTAACTTCAAGGTCTCAAACCTTTCGATACTGGATTATTACATAATTAAAATTTTGTTAGCATTTAACAATACTGAAAACATTAACCGCATTTTATTAACTCTGATATCCCATCCCAGCCTAATTTATTTTGCATTGGAATATTTATATTCGGAAAATGTATAGATCTAGTAAATGTATCTCATTGTAATTAATTAATTGCATTAATAGTCTTATGAAACAAATATCTGAGCGTTTTCGGATATTTTTTGCGGTTCTTAACCGCAACCTTTGAATTTTATAAAAGATCTTGACTCACAAGGTCATTGGTCTTAAAATGTAGACTTATACGTTTTCAAGTGAGCAACTTTAAAAAATAAGCCTGAAATTAGACACTTCGTTTTTAATGTTTATGTTAATGTTTGAAGCTAACTATCGACAGCTGCAATGGGACTTTTATATACCGGAATAAGAACTCTATTATGGGTTCCAAACAAACAGTACTAAAAGTTATTTTTTGTTGTTTTCTTAGTATTACCTTTACGTGCAGTGTAAACGTTTTATCAAGAAGTTCTAAAGAATCTGAAACAACTAAGTATTTCTTGGAGTAGCTAAATCTGAGCAACGTATATCTTGTTCCACGGCATTTTATTAACTTCTAGCTGACTATTTATAACCACATCTATTGATATTTGTTTGGTGGCCTTTACTCTTCTAATTTTGTTTCACTCGAAGAATTAAAAGCTAAAATGGGTTACTCGGTTGCCATTTTAGGACAAGAACCTTCAAGACTCCACGTGACTACATATACATACGTTTGAAATGATTGTGTAATAGTAAATTTGTGTTATAAAACCAAATATTCAACCAAAAGTCACCATAAATACTTCTAATAAACGTTATATTTATGAAATAGTGTAACTTTATAAAAGAAAAAAGAATAGTTTATATTGTATATACGGGTTATATTTATGTGATTTCAGGGGCTGTTAGATTGTTTAATACACCTCAATTACGGTAACTGCAAACACCACAACTGTTAAATTAATTCTGGACACCTATCTTAAGTTTAATAAATGGAAATTTAATCCTACTATTCGGAAAATGTATTGTTTACCGAAAATTCACAAACTTGGAAAGTTAATAAGACCCATGGTGTCGGGTATGAATTTCCCTATTTATCATTTATTCATATAGCTAATAAATACAAAAATTTGACCTTACACACAGAAAGTTTAGCTGTTCAAAATTGCATTGAACTTGTAAATAAAGTTAACAACATTGAGTTGAAGCAAGGTGAAATTCTCGTATCATTTGACGTTTGTATGTTCACTTGCTCCGAGCGTACTGAGCGTACCAAAAACTTGAAATTAAAATATAAAGAAATAGCCGAAATTAAAATTGCGGAGCATAACACATAAACCTCGTTCTGTATGTCCCAAAAACGGTTCCAAGTTAATGGTAGTTTCTATGAACAAAAGGAAGGAAAGCAATCGGAAATCCATTATGCCCTTTCATTGCCAATTTGTTCATGGACATATTCGAAGCTGACTTAAAGATACGTTTATGATATTTTCGACGTGTTTAACGCAACAAATCTAATGTCCAAGATTTTTTCAAAAAATTAAATTCACAGTTCGATTCCATTAAATTCACAGCACAAGCAGAAGTGAATAACGATCTTTCTTTTCTAGATATGCTACTTATTAAAAAACACAAACAGACGAGAAATAGAAACCAACACGAATAGGTTGATTCCAGTTGATTCCAGTCATTGTAATCAACATAATATGTCCGCAATTAACTTCTTGGTTAACAGATTAGTCAAATTCAAGTTGCTAACCGCCACAAGAAATTTATTAAATTACCGTTTCACCCTATCACAAAGGAACTGAACCGCGTTTTTCAACAATATAGTAAGTAGATGTGCGTTATACAACTAATAACACGATGAAACATCTTTTAGGCAATCGTAAAGACAAGGTTGAGAGACAAATGTCTGAAATTTACAAAATTGCATGCAAGGATAGGGATCAAATTTATATTGGACATTTTTTCGTTTAGGAAGGGTTGAATCTTTCGCAGTCGTGCAACACCGTATTAGGAACGGACACCATATCGAGAACGATAGTCTCATATTAGTAAGAGCGATTAATTCACCCCCAATATCCCTAAGATGTGTTAAAGATTCAGGTTCGTCTTAGCCGTGAATTATTGAGATATTGTAAATATTTTGTAGAAGGAATGTTACTTAATGATATGTTGTATAAATTATCGCTCATTCGGTATTAATTAATCTAACAGTTGTGGTGTTGTAGCCACCGAAATTTACCAATATTTCTGAATATTGGATTATCGAATCGACCATTACAATGGAAGTAGGTACTGTCGTAACAAAATATTTTTTTCTTAAACTTCTTTAGAACATCTGTGACATCCAGTGACGCATTTGAATTAGTTTTTAATGCTTTGGTTGTCTAGACAATCGGATCTAAAATTATCTTCTATTGAAATTTTGAAAAACCGTTGGTATTGCTCGTCGGGCAATTATGCACCAAATAGAAGAATCACGCAGAACGCTTGGATCTATATTAAGATTAATACAAGAATTTACAAACACAGCACTAATGAAAACATTATATTTGCTGCTAATAAGCTGTTGAATTTAGTTTGCTACTATATTCGAATAATGCATTAAATTCGAACACCTATGTATTTGAAACAATAAATTTTTACTAATATCTGCGGAGATCTTATAATAATTTAGAGGCACTACATTACTAATTTACAGAATACTTAACAAGAATTAGGAATATACCAAATATATTGCTGTGCTCCCAAGTATTGTCTCCTCAATACCTATCCTACCAACTTCCCCCTCCAACTTTCTATCAAAAAAGTTCAACTGAGATTCCTGAAATCTTTGTATTTTAACAGTTCTGGTAATTATCCGCAGCGCGGCATAAACTATGCTTATTTGTTAGATGCACATAATATACAAGCTTAAAGTTACCGTTGTGAACTATGTACATGGTACAAGATTTGTTTGGAAAGTATCCATCTTGATTTCTTTATTCCTAGAATTTCCTCTCGTTTTACTCCTACCTTCTTACTTCTTTTTTCACGTACTAACCTTCTTCAAGCATCTCCGCTAGAGGTGATGTGCAGAGCAACAATTCATTTTCTTTCCTTTTGCAACTTGTATTCGCGATTAGAATATTGGGATAAATTTGTTTTCAATAAACATCAATTACAGTGCAAGTTAATTTATAGTGTTATTAGTTATAATTACTTGAAAGGGTTATTAATGACGCAAATTGAATGTTTTGTGTCATACTATGTAACCTGTTTTTTATTCAATTGTAAATAGTAAGTAGTTGTTGACCTTGAAAATAATTGAACGAAGTAATGAATTGTGCAAAGTTTGACAAACATTTTCATCGTAATTGTCTAGCATTTGCTTGTGCATTTTCCAGTACTGGAATTGTGAAGTCCACAAATTTTATCTAAGATTTGTCAAATTTGTGATATATCTTTTAATACAAAAATATTTACATATTATACAATTCACTGAGTAATACATAAACAAGCATAAACGAGCATATATTGCTATTGTATATATCTAGCAACATGTCTTTTAGAATATACAGATACAGCATATATCTGAAATTTATAGTGTTGTTTACAGAGTAATGTACATATATTTTCAGTTACCGAAATGTCGGAGTCGTAACACTGCATGGTAGTTTCCAAGGATTGCAAGTTCTTTCGTGGTCCTAAAAACATTGATCTTGACATACATGATTTACTGAATCTTTTGCATAAGTGACGCTATAGCTATAAAAACAACATATTGCAAGTAAATGATAAAAATCATTCATACTACGTGGTTATAAATTTCTAGACAATAAATATATCATTTTCGTAATCACGACCTTACGAATGTGTCAGAAAACATAAGCTGGCATAAAGGGATTGTGTAATATTATTTCTATTTAAATAAAACACCTTTCACAAAAAAAGCTTGTGCAAGATTGACTCTTGCTAGAGTACAGTAAAATTGTTCTTTCTTTATTCCCAACTTTCCTATCTAGGAATAAAAACAAGGTCCAAGATCATAATTCTATACTGAACGTTAATGTGTTTGGAACTAATATTTCTGAAGAATTCGAAAATTTGTTCAGCAATCTTCAAAAACTCTAATTCTGTCTTTCGAAACAAGAGGATTGATATATAGAAATGTACATGTTCTATTCCTATGCCCAATTGTGCGTTCTTTCTGTCTCCTACCGTGACTTTACGCAAATAGGGCATACGCAATTCAAGGCATAGATTCGATCTTTTGAAGGATATTTTCTTTTGTTCTTACAAGTTTTGTTACTACCTCATGATTTTAGAATGTCATTAAAATAGTACAAATAACTTTTCGCCATTTTACATGCTTATAATATGTATGTATATTCGAGTGTCTTCAATGCTTTGAGTTACCATCGTCTTCATAACGAGGATACGAATTAGGTATTTTATCGATACTATTTTGTTATTTTCCAAACTCCCTAGAAGTCTTTGCATATTGATTTAGTCACAGCATTTAATTATCTATATTCTCAAGTTCATCACTTTGGTATTAGAAATATATCAATAACTGGGTCAAGATTTTTCTTAGTAATCAGTTTATCATCACGTTTTATCAATTTTAAAGATCTAAGTAATCCATTACATACATCATACTGCATATACTGGAAATAAAGTTTCATTACTGTTACTTTCCAAAAATATATTATTGCATGTATGGCTACATTTAGAATACATAGCATAAAAGCTAACACATACATGCACATACCGTATATAATTGAATTTTAATTAAATTAAATTTGTATGCACCCCATTACAACACCGGAAAACGTTACCGAAACACTATCCAGATCATACAATTTATATAATCAGAGCTCACGCCGAAATTACAAAACAGAGCTGGTAACGTTATTTTGCAGAGATAATTTAGCAGAATTATTGGGGTTAATAAAATGTAGAAACGTTTCAGTATTATCTGCATAGAATGCAAATACTACGTAAGCTATCGGAATAGATATTATCGTTGATATAAAATTTAAACAATGGATATTTTAGGACTACGAGCTAACGAATGAACTGAAAAGTGCTATTGTAATGCGCTTTGACAAGTAATCTTTTCAGCGAGGAAAAATGCCGAAAAGCGCTAGCAGAAACGTAAATTTTTTGTTCCTATTCTGGAGATTTATCCACATTGAAAAATCTGTTTGTAGAATAGCCTAGCAGTTATTGATCGAATTATTTCAGAATGTCTCTTAGTTAATTTCGAAAGATCTACTTTTTCTTGTAGTGCTTTTCTGTGGTCACTCGACCTCTCAGGCTCAAAGAAAATGTCGGGACATACTCTACTATACCCAATCTGCCTAAATAAGTATGTGTGCGTTGAGTCCTAAAAAAAACTGGTCGAGACAATGATTTACCCACGGTGGTCATATTAGTTTGTGTAGGTGAAAGCGTCGCTTTTTACTCGTATCGACTCCTGTTTCCATAAATACTGGTGGGAAATGTGTTCGTGTCTGTCGTCCATACAGCTGCAGTACTGAGTGTGTCTCAATGCCATTCGACGCATTTCTTATTCTGGTAGTGTTTACTACTAACCAATAGATCAGCTCAGGTGTCCGGTGGGAGTTGGATAAGTGGATCCCCGATATTTTACTTTGATGTATGCTACCTTAAGAAATTTAATTTTAAAAAGTTGATGTTAGTCTTTACGAACGAAATATAATGCTGTAATGCCACGAAAGTTGCACACTGACCCGCTAAAGGCTTATTATATACCACATGAATGGCCAGATGTATGGTGAATCTTGCTGAAAGTTTTACGTAAGAGCTGTTTTTGGAAACAGTTGCATATAACCCGCCAGCACTTCACGTATAATAGTGCAATTTTCTATTTAATCATTGGTAGAAAGTATTATATATATCAATCAATATATATTATATATATATAAGTATATTATAGGTGCTTCCCACCAACTAAGAAATTGCGATGGTTTCTATTAAGTGCTCGTATTTGCACTACGTCTATTGCAAATTTATATAGAAGGATGATGGAGTGCTTACCTAATTATTGATTCTTTAGGCATTTTTTGATTAAACAATATCTGGAAAATTATCGGTGTTTAAATGAAAGCATGTTGTTAATAATTTATTACATTACTATCAAGGTATGTGCACATCGTGTACACGAAATTACTACCACGGTTTAAAAGCTTTATATCTTGTAGAGCACCGTCAAGCTACTGGGATCGAAAAGTGTTATATACAAAAATGTACTGAACTCAGATAAGATACGTTTGTTTCTATTACACAGGGTGTCCCAGCAATAAAAAGACGGAATAGTAAATATGTAATGGCCGAACAGGATCACACCTAAATATATATACCAGAATAACGAAGAAATGAAAAATTTATAAATTTATTAATTTTTGTACGAAATTTTTATATTAAAAAATTATATTACAGACTTGACTGAATGTATGTTTATATTCGTCGAGACACTAAAGAATGCAGTGCAAACAATTTACAATCGTATGTACATATGTAAGTGCATATTCATAAACCAACAGCCAAACTATTGGTAAGGCGCTTCGGCAACTATAGTAGCTAAACTAATATCATTAACGCACCTAGATGATCGATTGCTTTCTACAAAGCTGGCTAACTTTTTCGGTGGTCGTGAAAGAAAACAAATGGTGTTGTTTCTCCAAACAATAGGAGTCATTGCGCTTAAGTTTGTAGTTTATAATAGCTGATTCTAATAATTGTGGCCTTTTTACAGTAAATATCAAACTATTTACTTATTTTTTATTTAGTGTTGTTAAAAATTAAACAAAAATTTATATCGTTGTTAGTTTTAATAGCTGCTGGAAAAAATCTTTTTTTTTTGCAGTTTGCGTACGGAGCCTTCATATTTTGGATTTACTTTTTCTAGCATTCCAGCTTGCGATTGCTGCTACACCGTCCTTTTATTGCTGGGACACCCTGTATATGTATGTATATATAAAATGGGAAATTTACAGATACATTGAATAGGGGTGAAAGTGCTTTACGTACTTTAGTATTTTTTCCGGTTACAAAACTTAAGAAGGATATCCCCAGGTAAGTCAACTGATTGTGGCCAGTGACTTCAAAATTATTGTGCCCTTGACGTCAATTTCCGCCTATTCATCTTTTTAATTTTATTAATTAATTTAAAGAGTGGTGTACAAAAAAATAACCTATAATTAATCATTGCGTTTATTAAACTACAAAGTTTTTTAGGAGTTGATGTTAATAGCGTCTTGAATTTTAGTGAACAAGTGAATGCTCTATAATGAGGGTTTCCGGGTGTTGACCGTGTCATGGTTAGTAAAATATATACAGTAGGTACAAAATAAAAATAAAATGCACAAGGATTACAATAAAGTCGACGTTTCGCCGCTAATGTAAGCGGTTTCTTGAGGAGCAAAGAGGTTAACTGGGTACCAGAAGGTCACGGTAACTCGACCTGTAAAACACGCTAGAGGCGAAGACCTTCTGGTAGGTGAGGGGCGTCAGAAGGTCACGGTAACTCGACGTGTCAACCACGCTAGAGGCGAAAACCTTCTGATTTATTTTGTACTGTGTATATTTTACTAACCATGACACGGTCAACACCCGGAAAGCCTCATTATAGAGACTCGGGCCGTGGAAGCCTTCGATATCATTTAAGTGAATGCTGTTTGTACTACCAATTTCACCATCTTTTGCTAACAGACAAACACATTTTAAACACGGATACATTATCCAGCATTTACTACAGTTTTCCAGTTTTTGCGATTTTTTGGCGTCAGACTGCGAACATACATTGGAAATATGTAGGTATGTACTATACATACATACATAAGACTAATTTGGGACATCTAAGGTCCTGTAAAGATGCTTTCAAGCACACTTGCATTCTACGCGTGATACCAGTTTATCTGTGTAGATTATGGATTTAAATGTTTGTTATTAAGCAAACTTCTCCTTGAATTGAAAATTTTGTAGTTATGTAAGGAAGCACCAAATAAATAAATTGTGCACTTTCGTTGGGAACACTTCTACGTCAAAATATGTAGGTGTGACCGTTCTCATATATACATATTTCTGCAGCAATGTTTCTGCGGATCTTGCACTTACAAGGAAAACACCGGGTCTCAACGATGTTATAAAAGGACCTCCACTGAGTGGAGATTCAGTGGAGGTATGAGCTTCTATTCTGACGCGTCATAGTTTCTGAGAAAAATCAACGTTGTTTTGCGTGATCTTCTTATACTCTTGATGTAAGTTTCCTTACAAGCAAGCGTACCTAGCGCAGTGGACGTGATCTACGCATACGACCCTGCTGACTCGCATTCCTGCCGATGATTTTTTTTTTCAATTCGCTTGTGTACAACAACAATTATATATAATAAATGCAAATTATCCATAAATGATATTTTTCGCTCCTACCTTCCTGCCAGTGATTAAATACGCGTGGCGTCAAAATTATTAGTAGAGAAAAGAACACCTTTTGTTTAATGTTAACGAAATGTGCTTCTCCGTGTTACGGGGCTGATGGTCTGTATGGCATGAACTAATTTCATTATACTATTCGATTGTGAAATTCAAAATACACGTCATAACGCAGATTTGCTTCGAATTTATTTATTAAGAAAATTACTATGGCTAATTTGCATCAAATGTAATGGTTAATATTCTGCATAATACGATGAAAAAAAATCTAACGTTAGAAATCGAACGCGCACCACCCGGGTCGTAGACGCAGATCCAGTCTACTGCGCTACACTCGCTTGCTTGTAAGGAAACTAACATCAACGTTATAAAATGAACATGCAAAACAACGATTTTTCTGAGAAACTATGGCGCGTTAGGGTAAAACCTCCTCTCTGAATACTCAAGGGAGGTGCTTCTATAATATAAACTGGTGTTTAATTGAAGTGGTCCACTATTAAAAGATTGATGATACTGTTAATGTTAGGTTGGCATTGACTTTTTGCTGATTTAAAACTAGGATTAAGTAACTTAATAAAAATGAGTGGGGAGAGATGTGGCTAGAATTTATAATATAATTCACAGTGTCATTCATACGATTTCATAGAAGTGGTAGTGTAAGATTTACTCATTGGGGAGGCCGTCAGAGGAGTACAAGATCAATATTTAACTCCAGGTCAGACAAAATGGCGTTCAGTCGTCTAGGACGTTAAATAAAGAACTTCGTGCAGCTACAGTAGTGGTTACATCTTATCTAATAGTTAGAATAAGGCCGCACGAATTTGGTTTAAGAGCTAGAAAAAGGGCCATATGCTCACTGTTGACCAGGCAACATAAGGTCGCTAGGAGGCAGCGGGTTGCAAATCACTTACCATGGGAGGCCTGTGACAGGAGAAGATGCCTTTTCTCTGACGAGTCCCGATTCACTCTACTTCATTCTGATAGTAGAGTTTTAGTATGGAGGAGGCGTGGAGAACGGTATCTTGAAAGGAGCATGACCCCACGTTTGCCAATTGGGGGGTGGGGCTGTTACGGTTTGGGATTACATTAGTTTAAGAAGATAGGTATAGGGATTTATGTATTTTGAAGATAGTTGTGCCATTTGCCCGAAATTTTGGAAGAAATATTGGATTTGTGGACAGTAATGCCCCACCGAGTCCACATCGTCGCGGATGTCATTGAAAGCGATAATATTGAAAGGATGATATGGTCCCCTAATTCTCTAGATTGCAAATTGTATCGAGCATGTTTGAGACAAACTTGATCGACAGTTGCGATGTAAAAAATGTTTCTTTTTAGTTAAAATAATTTTTTAGAATTATTTAAGTTTATTTTTTAACAATTTCTTAATTTTTATCTTTAAGTTAGCGCTTAAATGGTTTAAAATAGTTAAAAAATACATATTTTGCTATATTCCTGCCGCCTTTTGCTTTTTTGTTAATTCATGTTGGAAAATAGTTGATTTTTATTATTTTTTTTCATTAGTGAACTACTTTAATTGAACAGCAGTTTAGTTTAAACCCATCAAGATCCGCGTCGGACAACCCTGATGTGCCCCTTGTTAGAAGTAGGTGTAGTATATAGATATGGTTGATCTGATTTGTAAATGTCATGATTGAATTGATGATCGATTACATAACTCTAACTGTTAACAAAAGACGTTTGTTGCTCTTAATGAGTAGTATGGAAGTGGATCAGATATGTATGGAAATATGTATGCATTTGTAATCCCAGAAACCTGAAACCAAATATTTATAAGTATCAATAAAAATACACGTCCTGATTCTACATGATCACCTTCATAGTAGTATTTTTATTTTTTAGTTTGTGATTTAACTCGGTATTGTAGTAGTTTAGTCATAATTATATCATTTGCTTCGAAATATATTTTTAGAATTACATAAGATTAAAATATTGAATCACGATACTAGTAAGTAATCAAACCACGTACAGTGCAAAGAGGACGTAGAATATCCGTTTTTCTCAGTAGAAAATATCTAGAGAAACGATGACAAATCAATACACTAATGCTTCATTAAATAAAATTCATAAAATTTCAATAACAATTGCAACTAAACGTGTTGATTATGTTACTATACACATTATGATACCGTAAATATGTTTGAAGCGAAAAATAAACGTCCTCACTTCGCTAATTTATTACAATCCGTAAGTTAAAAGAGAATCGGCGCTCTGTTCCGATCGCAGTATGCAAACTATTTTTAAGCGGTGAACACCGTATCCTTGATTTCTTTTGCATATCGTCTTCCGAATTAGAATTGAACTATAAATTTTTTATATAATATATTCTAGATTGTATTTAATATTTGCATATATGACGATTTCTTCATTATATCTGCATTGATTATATATCCTTGATACCGATTGGTAATCAGATACTTTTTTTTGTTTTTTGCGATTGTTCATCGATAGCCGGCTGAGTGACTGAGAACTTGGGGTTCGCCTTTCAGCCGGAAGATTGAATATATATATAAAAGTGGTACGAGAGTAGTTTCATCGAGCCAGTTGTTTGTTATCAGAGCACAAACTGTTGGTGCGTGCGGGCTGCGTCGACGTACAAAACTTTTTGCGAAGGAAGCTTTCAGTGCGTGTTCCGCATCCGATCAACTTTTAACTATTCCTGCTGCAAGAAGATAAAAGAACATTTGTAGAGATGGCCGTAGAAATGCCGACTTATCTTGTTCAAGAAAAGTTTGCCAAGTTGAAATTTTCCGAATATGTGGTAAGTAGATTTTTCCTTTATTTTTTTTTTATAGAGTTTAGGATTTCCATGACGTTTATTATTTGCATGATTTCGAAATATTTTAACAGTTAATAGTATTGATACCGTTGAAAAACAAAAGCTTTACCCATTCATCGTATTTACAGGATTTATTAACCTTGATTTAGATGCGGTAAGTTATTCGTTCAAAATATTAAGAAAGCATAGTAGGTAGCAAATTAAATTTTGAGAATTTTGATTGACCTTCTATAGTCCAATTGTAAATATAGTAGTTTTATATTTTAGTACTCAAGAAATTTTCTAGTTTTACAAATACATATTCAGCAAAATATTACACCCGCCAAAATATTTTTATCAAATATGACTTGACTGTATAATAGTAAGTTGAATAAGGGCCTTGTTTTGTTAAAATAAGTAGGTATTCGCGGTATTTCTTTCGGTAAAATTCATTTCAACTGTTTAGAAAAGATTTGTGCATTTGTATGTACTTACAAATGCAAACTTGACACATTATGTATTAAAGAAACCTATGCTACATGTTAAACCAGAAAGGAAATAAAAACGCAGCTTAAATGTCGACTAATCGATTTATTGTTTGCTTAAGAGTTTATTTGCATCAAAATTTATTGCCAAAATATGATGGCCAGCCTGAGAGAACCGAGACAGATTTGTATTGCACCAAATTTGTAGTGGCACTTTATATAAACTTAGAAGTGATTAACATTGATTTCATAAATGGTATGGTAAACTCCAATAGAATAAAATTATATATCTATGAAGTGTGAGACTGAATAAGTGTTTACTATAAAAATAGATATTTAAAACGCATTCTGGTGGAATTTTACCGTAATCGAGTTGACAGGACTATACTATCAAAAAGAAAAATATTAGCTCGTGTTGATATTGTTACAAACACTTATTTCGAATAGAATTCTTCATATTTCTGAGTGTGTAACTTATGGATATTCCATCCTTTTATGTTTCAACTAAGCTTCGACAGCTCTAGCGTTACTAATTCCTCTAATAGGCATTTTGGACAGGCAAAAACCTCACGTCGCTGTCATCAATTTTCAATAATTTAGTGAGCTGACGTTATTCTAATTGGGTGAACTGGTCCATTTTGTACGAACAAAGTTAAAGCAGAAATGTACTGACTTTGTTTACGAAACAGGTTTCATGTTATACATGATCTTCCTATACACGTAAAAGTATAATTATTGTTTCATGTAATACGATAGAGCACTGTCGTATTTTTTCAAAGCGCTTTATTAACGTTTGAATACAATAAATAAAGAAATGCAATTTTTTACGGATATTTACGATAACCAATAGCCTGCGTGATACACTTTCAATTAATTTATGCAACACATCATCTCCAAGGTTTTCCTAAGCTTCTACAAGTATTGCTCAAAGATTCTAAATGGGATTCAGATCAGAGTTTAATGCCGATCAGTTCAAAAGTTTAATGCCATGCTTTTCAAAAAATGTTGGAATATTATGTCATCGTGTGCGGCTACGCTGATAAAAGGTAGAAGGAGGTCCTCTAAAATATTTTGGTATGTTTGGGCATTCATTCGCACATCCGCAAAAGATGTCTCACTTTTGGCATCTTTCTTGAAAGTCGCCCATACCGTAATTCCACCACCTCTCAAAGCACTATGAGTCAAGATTTTTCTCTCTTTTCTGAGATCGTGCCAGTAGTAATTGAATCCATCAAAGTCAATTAATATAGTTTTTTTTGCCTGAGCCTATTTTTAATGTGACTCCTTTAGTATATGTATTTTTATTACCTTTATTGGTGATACTCTTTTCCACTCTAGATCAATTATAACACTTTTAATTCGATTAAAGATCAATTTATTGCAGAACCTTTACACACAACTTAATTGTAAAGCTTATACCTAATTGGCCTATGTAGAAGTGGACAAAATAGGTAAATAAGTTTACCAAATTTTTCAGATTTGACAGGAGTTTGTTTTCTCATTTTTATTCGTGTTTTGCAAAATAAATGTTAACACTACAATTCACATAGTACTCATTAATACAGTGATTAGTTATAATGTGTATCCGAGATCATGTTTCCTTAATTCTCGCAAAGCTATTTTTTTCTGTTTAAATTATTATCTAATTATTCTAATATCATTTACATTACACAATTCCTAACACATTTTTACTTTTTAACAGCTAGTGCTAGTAGTAGGTAACTAGAGTTACACTCCATGCTAGATAAGATCATATGTATATCCGGGCAGCGTATAGGCCACAGTATAAATAACTTGTAGCGCACTGCAAAATCTATGGTAAAACAAAATATGGAAGACGGATTCAGAATTTAATTGAATGACAGCTATACGACAAACAACAATAGCGTAAAGTGTGTGTTTTACGCTTTTGTCGTTTTGTTGGTTTGAAAATTTCTTACTCATAGGAACATGAGTATTCTTAGTTGAAAATGAAATTTTGCGATATACATACAGGGTGATTCTCAATATATGCGACAAATTCCTGAGTTTATGTTGACCATAAAAGTTCATATGAGTATATGTCCAAAACGGTTTAGTTTTGAAGTTATGTTTAATAATAAATTATGAACTACGACTAATACGTTATACGAGTACTATCCCCGTTGGTTCTTCAATAACTATTGCGCTGAGAGCGAGTTTATTTGTCATCTCAATATTTGTCAATACTTGTCAAAGTATTCATTCAGGTTGTTGCCAGTTTCTGTTTTCTAAAATGAAGTACACGAATGCTGAGATGTACGATAGGCATTTCGTTTACGGTCTTGCCAATAGAAATTCGGATGCTGCTGGACGTCTTTATGAAAAACGATATCCAAACCGTATCATCCCGCATCATTCAATATTTGCCCGTCTTCAGCAACGTCTTAGTAAAACGGTAGTTTTAAAAAACGGACGACTGATAACGGCCACAGTGACAATTCTAACAAGTCGAAGAAATGCTACTAAATGAAATCGAGGAACATCTTCAATTTCATTCTTCAAGTACCCGAAAAATTGGGATTGCCTCAAACATTAGTCAGACCACAGTTTGGAGAATATTGAGCGATCAACTGTTGTATCCATATCACATTCAACGGGTGCAGGCACTTTTACCAGCAGATTTTCCGCAAAGAATGGCTTTTTGTCAATGGACGCAACACAAAATCGCACAAAATCCTCCTTATTAGGCTCAAATATTCTTCACCGGCGAGGCTACTTTCTCTAGAAACGCGATTATTAATTTTCAGAAGATTCTCATATGGGCCGAAGAACATCCGCAGAAATAGTGAATGCCCATCATTAACATCAATTCTCTGTCAATTTGTGGGCCGGAGTTGTTGGAGATCACATAATACATCCATATTTTTTACCGATGCGGTTAAATGGCGACATATACCGCAATTTTCTTGAAGAGGAGCTACCACTAGAAGAAGTTTGGATGCAATTAAGATTTCAAATGTATTCTATGCATGGCAGTGCTCCAGTTCCTTTTAGTTTAGTTGCTCGCGAGTATTTGGACAATACGTATCCAGTGGACAGGACGTAGAGGTCCACAACCGTGGCCTCCTCGGTCTCCAGACTTAAATTCTTTACTTTATACGAGTCCCATTGAAAATGTCAATAAACTGAGAAATCGTATTATCGCAACAACAGTTCGAGATACTTGGTCATTTGCAACAGTTAGTATAAGTTAATTTAGTTTTACTAATCATGTTGTTAATTTACAATAAAAGCACTACATTAACTTACTATTAAACATTGTTAACTTTAGAACTACAAAATTACCCAAGGAATCAGCTCCTGAAGTTTGTCGCATATATTGAGAATCATCCTGCATAATACTACAACTGGAAAGGGCGATCTGTACCAATACGCTAACATTCCGGGGAAAACAGCAATATCTTTAGCAATTCGAATCTAATAGTGTTAGATGATGTTAAAACAAAAATATTGCCGTATCGTACCTGTGAAAGCAAATTTGATAAAAGTATCATTTGGATTCAAAGAATATCAATTTCTTTGCCATATCCTAGTCCGCTAGTTCTTTGCCATAACCTAGTCCGAATTACTACTTCAAATGGACTCAGCTACGTCATTGCCATACTCAAAATTTAAAATGGGAAAATCTGTATTCTGTTACTTCAAAATTTGTAAATAAACATTCCCTATTTAGCATATAACCTTGCAGTATGAGTATCAGTGTTACACGTGTATTTTATGAGGCCATACCTTTTGTATTCTACTTTGTTTATTAATTTCGTTCGAAAGTTGTTGCTAATTATGACAAATCATACAAATATAAAATTCAAGGACGCAGTTTGATTTAAATATGTGTTATAGCTTAATAATTATGAAGTAATTGCCACATTTTATCTTTTAATTTATTTCTGAAAAGCAAACAATAAAATAACGTGGTAGAAGCAGTAATATGAAACTTCATTATATAGCTTTGTGCTCCTCATTGTGAATAGACCAAACGGGTGTCACAAATTTAATTAATTTTCATTAAATGAAACTTTACTTTTAAAATGCTATCGTTTAAGTTACAATCTAGAATACCTTGGACACAGTTCCTAAAAGATTGCTAATAATTTTACTCCATCTTAAGTACTATAACAATGCCTGAATATATTCTGTCATTTAGAAATCTTAAATACTAAAATTGTTATGAAAGCTCTCAAAAACAAAATAGTTGTAATATACTTCTTGGTACCGCAAATTATAATTCTTTGATGGTTCGTAATATTAACGCTGTTTACATGAATTTGTACCACGTGTCCATGAAATTACAAAATTACAGCATGTAATGTTAAATATTACCGCGAAATTTTTAATAATATTGTTTTCGTGTACGACTTCCTTAGAAATTGCGAAATCTAGGTTGGTCAATATAAGTACATTTATAGTTTACTTATTTATAGAGTCCCGCTTCGTCTATGGATTTCTGCCAAAATTACTTTCTATCAAACATATAATGAAAAGACAACATCAACAATATACAGGTTGTTGTAAATTGAGTGCTCACCATTGCTAACTTCGATATTATTGGAGTTACGAAGTCCGTTAAAGTAGCCAACTAGTAGTAGTCTCCCTGCTGATTACAATGGTAACAACAGAAAAATAATTCAATGTCAACTTTTTTAGATATTCAAGAAAATAGTATCTTTTTTAATGGAATACCCTTTTACTGCAGTTTGATTAAAAATTTAATTGTGAACAAAAAAATTTTAATACAACATTACGAAAAAATGTGTTTTGTAGGTCTAATTGTTTTAATATCTTAATGACAAAATATCATTTCTCTTTTTATTTCCAGTGAATTATTAATTGAACCTACGTCATCAATTTTGTTACAAATAATTAATCTGCTTCAATTTACTGATACATTCTTATGGATAATTCTACTCGGTTCTTCGTTTTCGTATTTTGTCATTCTAAAACAACTGTTTATCATAGTTCGCTATAAATGCTAACTTAATATTGTTAGTTGCAGTTTGTTCTTCAAAACTTATTGTTAGTGATGCATATTTCGAACACTACCTTGTATTTTTGTCTTTTTCTGAAAATGTGCGGAGTGTTTAATGTGGTCTGGAGATCAATGTCTTTTGTATAAGCTGCTAATGATGACTCCCAATCCTCTCTCAATAGACAACGGTATTTTATTTTACTGCTAGAAATGGCGTACCTAACGATAGTTGTTTTTCTTCTACATAAAATATCTATCTTTGTATGCAGTTTAGTTATTTTTCTTTCTGATGACAGTAGTAGTAAGTAGTTCTTTACCAGAGGCTTCCTAGAGCAGTGGATGCGGTTTTGATATTCAAAATCAATTATAAAAAGATATCTATGGCTCTGATTGTCATTGAAGCTAGTACCTCCATCAATAAGTGTTTAGCTTGACAACACCTTGTTACTAATGAGTAGGCTTAGGATAATTATGCACTCAAAAATATGCATTTAAATATGCACCAAAAATATTAAGAATATGCAATTAAATATGCATTAAATAATAGATAGATTTTGTTATTATATTTGTTTTTCCCTAAAAAACCAAAATTAATGATACTATAAAAACTAGTTATAAATACATTTAACGATAACATGGTGCAACAAATATTCCTAAGTATTTAGCTTTGTGCCTATTGGCGGCTAGAATATGTTTGTATTGCGAAAAAAATCTTTCGACATTGCAATAAAGATTGCTTTATTTTGCAACACTTCACTTATATTCTTTAGCTGCTTATATCCCGTATTTTTTGACAGAACTACATTTAATTTATTGACGAAACAGTTTTTCTGGAGTTTCGATAAACGTTTAAGTATGTCTTCTATTATTTCAATGCAGTCTTTTAGAGGTAACCCTGTAGCTTCCAGTGTAGAGATTACAGTGGAAATGCACGGCAGATTAGCACGAATAAAAATTAAGTTGTCTCAAATGCCTAATTTTCTCAGAATACCTCGTGCTTCCTCAATGTTCCGAGCTTCATCAATAATTTTCTTAAGAATCTCAAAATGTTCAGCGTAATATACAGCAGAGTCGATCCAAGTTCCCCATTTCGTAATGATTGGCGAGGGTGGATGTGGAACGTCCTCTGCAATTTCTCGGAACTTCTGGACACGACTTGGTGCTCTTTTTTACAGACAATATCAGCATAGTAATATTAACATTCGGATATAAAGTACGAATTAGTTCAGCCACTGTGGAAACCATGTGCTACACAGGTCACATGTATCACGATTGGATACAAAACCTGTAGGCCCCTGTACACCCAAATAAAATGAACTTCATTTTTTAATTTAGCTAACGGTCTGTCAGCGCAAATAAATACAAAGTTTTTTGGCGAATATCGAGTGTTTAGGTCCAGGCGAAATACTTATTTACTACTTTGGCAGATTATTTAATTATCTCCTACAGAATATTTCTTTGTATTTCAAAACAAGAAATAATATGTTTGTAATTTCAACAGAAAATATGCACTGATGCTCTATAGAACGAAAATATGCATTTATCGAAAAAAATACCTAAAATTTGCATTTGCATATGCAGATATGTAAATGGATATTTATCCTAAGCCTACTAATGAGTCTGGTTAAATGTACGAATTTTCCGTCAAAGTTAACCTTCAGATATCACGTCCAGGGGTATGTGGACCCAAAAACTTCCTAAGTTTTTTTCTTTTATAAATCTACACTGAAGCTAATTCTGATGTACGTTTTTTTGGCATGATTACGGCCTCGTTTTCCAACATTAATGTTTTTAGAGGTTCTCCAAAAGAAAATTGTAATCAACAAGCTAATCATAGAGGCCCTCGATAATCAATATCCAGGAAAAACTACTCATGAACGAAAGAGTGGGTCATATGAATGAAGGCTCAAAATCCGATTCAAAATGAAAACCGAAGATTTTCAATAGGCATCAGTCAAAATCTCGGTATATGATTTTAACACTTATTATGATAGCGTTATTTTAATCACTGTCCAAGTTTCCTGTTGCACGTAAACACCACCAAAAAATCAAACTTGAGGACGTGTAGTATTCCACATCACCTGCTGTAATGTGGGACATGGGCGGATATTATTCATAAAAAGAGGTGTTGTCTAATCAATATAGTTAATTATAAATTAATGCACTTGTATTTGCATTGGACTTAAAGATTGCTAGAATGTGTAAATGCATTTTTTTCGTACTAGTTTCAGTTATACTTACCCACTTCTATAGTCTTAAAGTACTACTTATATACTACAGATCAAATTCTCCATGACCTCGCTTCTGGAGATAAAATTAAAAAAACAAACAATGTAGTACATTCATCTGTCATATACGCAGAATTTATTTACTACTAAATTGTATTTTGCGATGCGACTTTCAACGAACCAATTTAAATGCGAACATCGTTTTAATTCTATTTACAACTTGCAACAACACAAACACAACACATTGAAAATCTAAGTTGCAATAGGTTCACCAGATTATTAAATAGTCGTGTCTTGTGGCGTGTATGTGGTACATACATCAAAAGTAACGCAATTCAATTCATAATTTCTTACCACATCATTTAACGGTACCAAGTTAATTACTAGTAATGTAGTACTGCTCTGAACATCATCATATTGTTTTATAATCAAAATGTGCTTTCATTTCTATAAATAACATTACGTGATGGAACTATACTTGTCACTTGCTTAGGAACATAAAATAATATTTCATAATGAACACTGTACTCGTCAAGACAAGAAATATGGCAGTATAACTAGTCTTGCACATGGATGTAATTTACTAGATTGATTTATGTATGTCACTTAATTCCTTATTTGGTTTCGATATATTTTGTTTTTCAACGTCTGGCGACACTTTAGCATTAGAGTAAATTAATTTCTCCATTCCAGGCAACGCAAAGCTGCTTAAAGCATCTACATGCATATGTATTTAGAACTTTTCTTATCGTCTCTAAAGCTTGATATAATTAATAGGCGTAGATTAATTATCTTCACATATTTTTGAGTTAACTATTTTTGTAGATTAATAAGATTGCGTATAAGTAAATGGGTTATGCGAATTCTTTAATTAGCTCTTTGCACTTACTATCTGATTTTATTGCAAGATGTCAAGTGAGGTTAAGCAATCCTTCAAATAATGTGCTTTATGGCAACTAGTATAGACAAATAATATTACAGGATCATTACAGGATTGAATGGTTGGTCATTCATCAAGTTTTAGATAAATTTTTGCAACTAATTATACCAAAATATTTGTAAATTATTAGTTTAAGTAATTGATAGTAATAATAATTGTTTGATGTTAATTAATAACATTTTAAATACATACAGCAAGTAAAAATTTATACGACACAATATCTCATTTATTCATATCATTTCCAGATTTCGACAAACTGGCTATAAAAAAAAACATTTTGTTCCAGTTCAGTCTGCTTACAATTATCAAGTAAATGAACAGAAAAGATTGTTTAGAAAGTTTAGAAACTCGTTCCACGATTCTATTAAAGAAAAGCACTTCATGCTTAGGCATAATTCTATCTCCTTCTGAACATGGCGTAAATTATTCCAGAAAATAAGTTGTCACAGATGTAATAAATATTTTCGTACAAAGTTTTTGTAGAAGAACTATCTGAGTCGTCTCACTATTACGAGGAACATGCTCATGATAAACTTTTCCTATACTGTTTCAGCTTGTTTGTGGTTCTGAGGAAAGCATAATATTTTAATAATGGTATCATTTCATCCCAGAAGTAAATTTCGATTTGCTACATAATTCCTTAATATAAATATTTCGAATTAAATTTCAGAAATATCGGTGACTGTTATGTCGAATAGTTGATGTTTGGAAATATGTGTAGGTGAAGGTTGTAGCCCACCAAAAATCAGAAGAAAATAACAGCCAATTCAATTCCAAATATATTACGATTACTGCATGGAACACCATGCTAGAGTATTGTACGTACTTACATATTTTATCCTCAGATTTTTAGTGTTATATAACCACCATAATATCTCCATAAGGACGCTAAATCGTAAATCCATTTTCCTTGGTCAGAACTTTAGAATAACAGTTACAGTTCCCAATAGCAATCGTAATTTTCATCAATTACAATTGCTTGTTTTTAATACGACGAATACAAAATTGCAAGCTTACTGTAAAGATTCGTTTAGGGTGTCAAAGAGCAAAGAGGCAGAGAAGAGCTGATGGCCCTGCAAAAGCAGGTGCACAGTACCAATTCGGTGGATCAGAGCCATTCTGTGGTATTACCAAAAATCAAGTTTATGCACAGTAGCTAAAGCCGTGCTGGAGCTCAACAAAAGAGATCATAGCTACAATCACAGCTTTATTCACGGCTCATGCCCGTGTAAGGTAGCATCTCAAGGATGACCAACGATGTATGGCATATACATACTGCCATTGCTATTGTCACCTTGAACAGGCAAACTTCTGATTTTAAGGCATGCTTAAAACCAACCGATGTTCCAGCCACTGTTCATAGCCCTTCTTTGGAAATTTGAATATAAATTAGGACTAAGTCTGAAGTCTATTTTAGAATAAACCCTTTATGACAGTACAGAGAATTTAGAATTTAAGTTGAGGGTGATGTGTGCTCCCTTACATGAACTATAAGTTTGTGTCTGCAGCTATAGCTCCCCATCCAGTCTAGGGGCTTCTGTAAACTGTAATAGCTGTGATGGTTTCAAGGAGAGTATTTCTTCCTCATCAATGATAGCTTTGCCGTAATAAATGGCGCGAATTGCTGCAATACCCGTGCAGGTGTCATTATTGTGTCTCGAACCTATTATTGTCAAGTGCCCCCAAGGTGGCTGTGCCCTATAAGTATACGTAGTGTGTCCCTACTTAGTTCTAGGGTGGCTGTTGCTGTTTAGTTATTGAAATTTACAAAGAATACTTTGAAATGTATCAGACCAGAAAGATTCTTCCAGAGAGTTGTTCTTGTCTTCTATTTTATAGGTGGTACTATTCCGCAAAACGGTTGATGGTATATAACTCACCTTCCTATTTCTAAACGCGAGATACATAGTCACTAGTTGTCAATTACCAGAACAAAGCAAGCAGATAAAAAAACGACGGTAAATCAGAATGTATGCCAACAATATACTCTGTATATACTATCACTCTATAGTGCAGTAATATGAAAGAAAAAAATGAAATTTGTGGAGAAACCTGACAGAAATTGTAGTAGTATCGGTATTACAAATTAGCGACTATAAATTTGAGGTAATTAAATATCTTTCTAGCGCAAAAGCTGGAGAAACGAAATAAATCTCAAAATTAGAACGGAAACAAGTGCATAAGACATAATCATTTTCCAAAAAAGACTAAAATGCACATAAAAATAAAACCACTATAAATTGTCAAATAATATCGTATTCTATGGAAATAATTTGAAAACATCCGGACGGAAATGTAAGATTTAATGTGGCACTAAGCCAAGAAATACGGTATAGTACAATGACAAAACAACAGAGATTAAAATAACTAACAACCACTTTATTTACAAATTTATATTGGTATATAGCCGTTGTTATACATACTTATACAATACATAGCAACATATATTTGATTATCCTTGACCAAAGTAATGAGTAAAATTATTGTAATGTAAAATGTTTGGTTATAAACATGCCAATTGCCTACATTTAAATAGGCATATCATATAATTTAAATTTATCAAGAGTTATATGTCTAATTATCCGTGAACCTCACCATGAATATGTAATTAAAATTCAGTAGTTGAAGTAAAGCGCAATAGAATACTTATTTACATATATTTCAATTATACCGTCAGACAAGTATAATCGATGTATGTATGTATGTATGTGTCGATATAAAATAACAGAAGCTGTAGTCGGTGCTTTTATGCAAATTAGATATGTCATTATATATCGATTTTAAATCTATGAATCGATTAGGCAAAAACATTTTTTTTGTTCAATCGTGACATTGGATTTAATACTAACGTGACTCGAATTATTATTACTGGTTTCAATACTAAGTATGATACCGAAAGTCAAAGTCCGTCAGAGAATTCTAATCATGCCCTTTAATTTAGATCGTGTTTGCTGTCGCGACGTTTGTGCTAAAGCAGTAGTAAATTACTAGCATAGAGCGAACATAGTGGACGTGAGTCAAATCTGTATGCTCGTTGTAATGGGTGACAATCGAGCTTTACGGAAAAATCAATGAAGTATAATGGGAATGTCTGCTTAGGCATGTGGAGAAGGAAGATATTTACGATTATTTTATGGAACGATTAAATAGACGAGGTGAAAGAAGAAAAAGTAATCCTGGCACTTCGCCAGAAAGTAATGGTTTAGAAGGCTTCATATTCTAGACAACATAGTAAATTTTCAATGCGAGAAATTTGGATTATACGTAGCCGTACTCTAAAGTATGTGTCTTACGAAAATAACAGCTTATAAACAATTTTAATGTTTTCAGTGTGTCCATATCGATTTTTTTAAACAGAATCAGTATGGAAGTGATGAATAAAGATAAATATATATGAATGTATGTATGTATATTCTTTGTTTGAATTATAATTCATTTTTGACTTTATGCCAACCGGAAACTCAAAAAAAGTGCTATAGTTAGAATCTTAAGGATTACACGCGTTTAAGGATTACACACGTATTATGAACTGTGTGTCAACCGCTATGATGGAAGAATTGAAACGAAAATCAGGAGACATAGTAGAGCTTATTGAAATTAAAACAGTCAATTTTTCAGGCAGAAACATGTGCACGCGCATACGGTTGCACACAGATACATTTTTTGAAATGGCTAAGTAGTGCTAAGGACTCTAGGAGCATGTATCCTAGAATGGAAGATATTCTGAGACTGTTCGATTATTCCCAAAATGCTGGTCCAAAAAGGACAGTAGTAGATACCAGGTTCACTGTGATTGCAACTAGTTACTGTAGTCTGCCATACTACCAAATGCCAAATAAAAAATTATTTAGAACAGTAAGTCCAAAAATGTTGGGTTTTGATAAGAGAGTGCGTAAATGCTGGAGTCATATACTAGTTTTTGGAAATAAGCTGCTTGGAAAACATTTTCCTCAAAATAGCCATTATTTCAAGCAAGTCTTTCACGAACATTCGCTGTAATCAACGTCGCGAGATGCCTATCTCTAGATTGTTTTCTTGTCGAAGTTCTTGGTCTTTCCACCACATCATCGCGTACAAAGTTTATACTTTCTCTTAAAAGAATTATGGGAGGTCTGTCAGAATGTGATCTGTCAGCCGTAGTCCAGGTTTATTCGAATTTTACAGCTAAATGCCGTTTGTCTTAGCTGAGTCTAAAAATACCGACTCTTAAGCCCCATCACGGCTCTATTCACTAAGCATAGTCAGATATCACCCCAAGATTACAATTCTGTTGTGAATACTATCAAACGGGTGGTAAGCCCCCCCCCCCCCCCTCTCGAGTAACGTTAGAGCCATAACGCTCAGGAATATTTTTTGAACTTTGAAGATCAATTAGGATGAAACAATAAAGGATATTTGGAATAGGTCTTAGGTTGATTGCAGTAAAGAAGTATAATCAACATCTCATCAACCCACCATTAATGAAATATATAATAATTTAGTCTAAGATGCAGCTGTCTGAAAAAAAAAACTCTGAGTTCATAAAAGGATAACTTAAAAGCTATGAACATTAAAAATTCAATATTTGTTTTAGAGCAGTAGTGTTTATTACTTTATATTGTAAAACATTTTCTGTTTGCAATGTGGAATATATCAGTCAAATAGTATTACCTCTGAGTTAATGTTCACTCACTATACATATGCTGCTATGTGTTATAGCATTATTCTGATCGTTTATCATTACAGTTCCTTCAAAGCCTAATTACTTCGTAAGCAAATAATTCTGATGATTTTCTAACGACATTCATCTTACAATGCACATATCATATACATTTCTCTGCCTGATTTTTGTTATATAAGCGTTATTTATTTCTTCAGCAAATGGATATTGAAGTATCATTTTTTCTACTTCTGTCATCTAATTTTTAGTTACAGTTACATGTTTTACCTGCAAGTACTAGTAGTATCCTCTATTTCAATTTTTTTACCTTGTTAAGCTGAAATTTGCCTGCATACGCCAACAGCACTTTTAGTAAACAAATCCCGTAGCATATAACTATTTTTTACCGCAATATACGATACGCTGCATAAATCTGATTATTTATGGATGACTGACTCTGGAACAAGCACAATAGAAGATTTATTGACGTTGTTATTCCCAGACCTACTCAGTAACGAAGCTGCAATGAAAATTGCATTTGCTTGTGTAAGTACCTACACTGAACCGTAGCTGAACTTCTACTGCTGTTTCAATAATAAATTTTTAGTGCTAGACACAAAGACTTACTTAACGTAACTAATCGGTTTCGTGTGTAACGTTATTATGTTTTTAGTAAAATTAGTATATTATGACACTAGTGCATAATCGAGCTTTTAAAGCACGAGTAACGAGTTTAAAGCCACGACGCGAAGCGGAGTGGCTTTAACGTTATTGTATTAATATTTATTTATTTATTGTATTAATCAATAATTCCAATACATATTATCGAGTGACATGTACCTATATGTCATTTGACATTTCCTGACATTTCACTGGACTATTAAACGCTTGGGATTGGCTGTTACCAAGCAACCTTTATACGCACGCCGCCCGTGCGATAAAGGCCCGATTATGCACGCTTATGGGTGTGTTTTGATTGGTTTATGATGCATGCATGCTAAAAAGAATAGCTTAAATGAATATTTATACACGTAAAATTTATCTATTACTCAACATTCTCTCATAAAATCTCGCAACTGAATTTAAAATAAATAATACACATTCATAATTATTAGTACGTGTTTTGACATCTGAGCATTTTTATTAATCCTATATCACATATATGTATCTAGCGATTCTTACGTAAGAAATACTAAAATCCATTTTCTGCCCACATTGAAAAACGTTGAGCAAGTTCATGGACTCTATGACGTAATCTTTTGGTCACACTCTTTTGTTGATTTTATTAACTAAATCGGCCATTAAACTTCTTTCGACCGCAACACATGACGAACAAAAATTTCCCTTTCAATAACAACAACACCGACGCAAGCATACATATACTTATCCTTGTTTATAGATTTATTTGCATGCATTTTATACTATATTTCCTTTTTTCCGTCGTTGTCTGGAATTACTTCAAATTCAAGGTTCCTAATATTTTCAATGTGACGTAAAATGTAATGTAATAAACAAATAAATTTAGACAACGCAAAACATTTCTGGTGCAGTACAGAAGGAACTTGAGAGGACATGAAAGAGCATGTGATTCACATCTGTTAAATACACTTGGCGAATTATGTTCTTTCGGTATATGTAACAATAAACATCTGCAGTATCCGACTTTTTCACTGTCGTTTTCAATGTACCTTACAAAAATATTTACCCAACTCTCACTTCATAAAACATTCAAACTTTCTGTGAAAGAATTTTTATTGTCATCAAATATTAAGTATCAAGGTCTTGACTAGCTATACAAAACATTGAACTGTTAACCAGGCCAACAACATTGCTAACTAATACGTACATACGTAGGCATAATATTCTCTGATTAAGTTTTGATTATAGGTCAACGTCTTTACGTTCAAGTATATCAATTTTAGAGGCAATAAACTATAAAACGTGTGTAGTATCAAATTATGATAAAACTTATTGTGTTTTACCAAATAATAAAACGATAAATAAAATAATGTTATGGGCCGAACGATTTGGATCGACCAGTGTGTATACAGCTTTACAATATTTACATATACATACATATTTCCATCCCATTTTTCTTGTAGCAATTGGTAGATGTTGTGTTCCTTTTTTCAAATTGTATTCCTGATATCTCTCCCGTTTTTAGGTATTTTATTTTCAATGTTATTATTTTGCTGCTGAATCGTGAATCCATGCATGTAGTATAGTTTACCTTTGTATGCAGGTAGGAAATTCGACCCTGATTCTAAAAATATCTCTGTTGCTCCATTTATCTTCTTTGATATGGCATCGTATCATGTTGGAATTTTGTCTGGTCCTTTTTCGTCTCAACCTATAAATGCGCATATGTTTTCTTTTACTTTCATTGGATTCGCTTAAACCCGTTTGTAGTTTGCACATTGGGTCCGAGTAACAAAGGTATACTTTTATGTGTGATTATTTTTGTATATTATCTTGTGGCACATTTAGATTTAATAAATTTTAAATTTGGTGCCATTAGTGTTCTCCGTTGAAGCTAACCCGATCTTGTACGCGGACATTTAAAATGTTTATTATAATACTAGATCTTTCCAGTCAGATGGCGTTTGTGACGTTATGGGAAAGTTATTCGTTCTTACAGACTAAAATAAATGCACTTGAATGAAATAGTGAAAATATACTCAGAGTGTTGCACCCAGAAGGCGTAATTTGTTCAGCTTGATTTGTTGGCGTCAAAATAAATATATTTAAAGCATGCTATGACAAGAATGCCAAGTTTTTATCATTAATACTTTTTTGCACTAAAAATCTCTTATTTTTCCGCGAAGAGATTCATGTTCCTGAGAACTGACTAATATAGCAAGGTTTAGCTATTGCGTGTCTGTCTACAAGTGTCAAGCGTAACAAAATGCCTAGAGTGCGAGGATGTCAAAAATTATCACCGTGTTAGTGACTTTGACAAAGGTAGAGTTGTTGCCTATCGAGATGTTGGTTTGTCCTATCACGGCCGTCGTATTAATTGTAGTGCAATGACGGTAATGCGTGTGTGACCAGAAGAAGGTACAGGAACACAAAGAAGGCCAACTGGTCAACCGAGGCGTACGACAGAGCGTCAGGATAGGCGCTTCACACAACTAACTCTACGAGACGGTTTTGCTACAACGCGTCAAATCGCTGACCAATGGTTTGGAGAAGAAGGTAGACCTGTTGCTATACGTACACTATAGCGCCGCATTCGGGCTTTTGGACTTTTTTTATACCGTCCACGATTAGTGTTTCCTTTGACTGCGGACCAGTGCGGCTAACGCTTGAACTGGTGCAAAGAACGGCAGCATTGGGAAGGAGAATGGTATAATGTCGTCTTAAGCGGCGAATCGCGATTCTGTCTAGGTACGCGCGACGGCCGTAGGACACCAGTGTGGGTTTGCTGCTGAGAGGCATGTACACAGTACTGTAGTAATCGTCTGGAGGGCTATTGGTCATGGTAGCCGGTTACCACTTATGTTTATTCGAGGCAGTGTGACAGTTGCGCGTTATGTTGATGATGTCCTACAAACCACTTTAGTATCTTATCTAGATGGCCATCCACACGTCCTTTTTCAGCAAGACAATGCACGTCCCCATATTTTTCGTCGAACTATAGACTCTCTCCAAGAAGCAGGCGTTAACGCTTTGCCGTGACGACCCCATTCCTTGGATTTAAATCTCATCGAACATGTGGGGAACATCATGGGGAGGAGATTGTCCGTTTTGCACCATCCTCCACAAACTTTGGCGCAGTTAATCAACGTAGTTGAAATTGCTCTGTACGAGGTGCCATAAGCAGATATCGACAATTTGATTTTGTCAATGCCTAGATGTGTACAGGAGTGTACTCAGCTACAGGGTCGCCAAACACATTTCTTTTGTGTTACATGTTTATAAAATTTCTTGCAAATGTTATCGTGTCATTTCTGATATAAAACCATCACACTGCCAACAAATCATACCTTCTAGTTGTATCAATTCTAATGTCACTGAGTATACAGGGTGCTTCATTAATTACGGGAAATATTTTAACTGGAGATACTACGTGCCAAATAGTGACCATTGCCCAAAACTAGCCTTATTCAAAATTGCACCGTTTTCGAGATGAAGGTCTTCAAAAGTTCAGGCATTTTACTGATCGTGATATTATAAATAAATTTAATGCTCAGTTTATTTGTCATAAGTTGTTTTTAAATTGTGTTCATATTATTAATTCCGCCAGTGACGTAGAATCCGAGTGTTGGCCTACCTGGATTATGCTGTTTAAACTATTTTTAGCCACAAATCCTTCCGCACATTCTCGAAAACCAAGAATAATACGAAGTTTATACAAGAGGAGCTTATTTCTGGCATTTTAACTGGTCTATTAGGTGATGTTAATTCGAACTTGTAAATCAAAAAAAGAAAAAAGTTCTATTGTGTAATGATGTAATTTTGCTAATTTCGGAAAATTCCACCATAAGAAGTATCTAATAATACTAAATTGCCATACCAAATTTTGTTTTCATTGTACAAGTCGATTAGCTGCTTCCTTTCATACATGACTAAGTCAAAAATCAATAGAAATATGTCCACTATAGTGGACATTATGCACGAAAGGGTTAAAGATGGAAAAAACGATTTTTTTTCTGGAACTTTGAAGACCTTCATCTCGAAAAGAGTGCGATTTTGAATAAGGCTACTTTTGGTCAATAGTCATTATTTGACACGTAGTATCCCCAGTTAAAATATTTTCCTATTATTAATGAAGCAACCTGTATATAAAAATTCAAAAATAAAGAGTATAACAACCCGTCTTATTAAATTTCGTGGAAATAGATGTAAACAAATCATGTTTTACATTTTTGAGGATACGCATTGCATGTTTTTGTTTACTCATAGCTACGAGCAAGTTTATTGTGGAAACTCGACCAACGTATGTATAATGTAATACGTAATAATAAACTATACATTCTGAAAGTAGAAGACATCATACTGTGAATGTAATTATGAATTAAACGTCTAGCACTTACTTCTACTAATTAAGTGGATCTCCAGTGAATTGCTCGTTGAATAATAGAATGATCCTTTTTTGTTACCTGTACTTTCTACTTTGTACAAAACCATGTTAAAGTCACTTTTTATATGAAGAAATTTCAGAAATTTCACATCCTTCTGCTTCTACATATTGACCGTAAAAGAGGAATAACTTTACGAGTAATTTAGGCTTTCAATCTTACAACTATTCGCAACAACTATATACACTTAGGACCGTAAGGACGAGATTTACATATTTAGTTGAAAATTTAAATAACAATAGAATTGTAGAAAATTACAGCATTTCCTCATTATTGATAACTAAACTCTAGATAGTGTCCAAAACTTCTTGTTCGACTGGTGTTTTAATCGTATCCTGACCTTACGCGATAGTGCTAAGATTTCTTATTGCTGAATGCCAACAGAAATCTAGCCTTGGTGGTAAAAAATTATGAATATTTAGTTAGTTTTGGAATGCAACTCAGTGTCAGATTTTCTAGCCCCACTTTCACTGTTGCATATAAACACTTTCGTAACTTTTGATAGGACTACAGAATGTTTCTGATCAACGACTTGATACCTATATCAGTGTGACTGGCGTTTCTTTGAGCAGAATAGAGGCAGATAGTTCAAGATTAGCTCCAACTCTCCAACTAGAGTGGTTTGCACTTAAAACGTTTGACACTGTTTGGCTGCCGGAAATAATCTGCATAAGTATATGTATGTGTGCCCCTTAGTAGAGTATTCTCAAGCATTCCCTGGCGCAGCATATATCTTAGCTTGAAAAATTGTTGGACCTATACCTACCGCTATGAAGCTCTGAAACTTTTTCTCGAAGTCAAACCGTGTTCTCCTGCTTCTCCTAGTTCTTGCAGAATTTACATATGGCGAGTTAAACCTCCTGATATGAGGACTGCATTTCGTTTCAGTTTGTTGGCGCCCATCATCGCTGTATTTGTATAGTGGGAACAGCGGTAGTAGAACAACAACATATCAATGTCTATTTAAAAACTGCTTTCTATATGTACTACACGGTCCTTAATTTGTACAAGTAGTAGTTTCAACTAGTCCATCAACTTTTCCATATTTATTTATTTATTTTATAACAATATTCGTGACTTATGTAAATTATTCATTGACTAAAGCAATAACTATTCAACACAATAGTTATAACGTCATCTTGTATGTCGGATCTTTGTTATGTAAATGATAAGCATATAATTTTATACTATTAAATTAAAACGAGCATACTTGTCGTTAGTAACTCATTGGGTGTTTTTCTTTAAGTCTGCGTGTAGGTAATATTTCTATCACACCTTTTTCTCTCATTACCATTTAAATATGTAATAGGATAAAACATTTTTTGCAATCGCCGCAGCAATAGCAATCTGTTGCACGCGTGTATCTGATTGTTCAATAAAGTTATGCGCACAACAATACCCACACGCCCGCTGAACCATAAATATTAATGATTTAATACTGTTACGTACCTGGTTAATTTAACTATTTAACTAGATATACTATAATATTAACATTCTGTGCATTTCTGTTATATTAAATCATAACGGACAAAGTAAATTATACAGTAGACTTTGACCGCTATATAGAGAGCAAAAATTACCAGGATATTAACATTTTAAGCAGATCTATATCAGTTTCATTGTTCTGTTCTTTAATATAGTACTCTAGTCATGTACATATTAAAGAAAAACCACAAGCTACTGTAAGTATTTCTCAATTATTAACTTCCGCATAATAGTTTACAATGCTCTAATAAGCTTTTGTGTTCAATAATACTTTATTTGTAATTATATACTCAATATCCAAAAAACACTATTAAGCTATTATTGAAAATTATCATAAGAAAACTTACTTTGCTGTCAATCAGTAACGTCATGGTCGTTAAAGGACTGGCGGGAATCCAGAAAAAAGTAGTTTTAATTTATAGCACTTTTTTGCGATTCCACCTCCTGTTTACAGAAGCGACCACGACGTTGATGATAGACCACCCACAAAATAAAGTTAAATATAAAAATATAAAAACTACAGCTTTTGTTTCTCTCTTACAGTCAGTGGAGAGCTCATCAACACCATCAACGCCATTAACTCCGGATACACCACTATTACCTCCACCAGAACCTTATAATATACGAACGATTGGAAAAGAAGACACGGAAAAAGTTTTAGCGTTCCTAAGGACGTTCTTCTTCAGAGATGAGCCACTAAATGTCGATATAAAACTACTAGAAGATGAACAGACCTGTCCAGATCTCGAAGAATTTTCGTTAAAAGCAATTAAAGACAACGTTTCTTTGATGGCTATTACGGACTCTGGAAAAATTATAGGCGTTTCCCTTAACGGTCTAATCGAAAGGAATATCGCTGCGGATGATGATGATTTAGATGTGACAGATCCAAAGTTTTCGAAAATTTTGGGGCTGTTAAATTACGTTGATAAAGAAGCGAATGTTTTTGAACGATATCCAGACGTTAACAAAATGATCTTGGTTGAAATATTATCTGTGGACGGATCTTGGAGAGGGCAGGGAATTGCCAAGAAGTTGATGAACAAAACGAGGTAAATATAATTATTTCTGTTTTTTCTTGCGATAATCCTTTTCCATTCCGAAATTGGTCTTTTTCCAAATTATGTAATACTTGCGTTTAGACGTATTCATCTAAACAAAAACAACAACGCGAGAATCTGCATAGAAAATCCATTTCTTTCGGAAAAAATAAAAGATTATTGTACGAGTTGAGTATGAGTACTACGAGATGTAGTAGTTGTACTGGGTATATTTGTGACCTTGACCGAAGCCAATACCATTTCACCCGCCGTTACAAAACAGAATATCGCGAAAAAGTCTCACAGGGCTTCTAACTCGCAATCGAACTAGGTACGGATAATGACAGCATTCTTCGTTTCGCGAGAGAAGCAGAAATTGATTTCCTCTCGACCTCGACGTTAAAGCTTCTGTTCGAAAAATTCACGCTCTCTTCTGCATCGGAGCCGACGAAAAAAAAAAGAATAACGAAAGAAGGAGTACGGTATGATTCCGACATCAAGGTCGACGGTCGGAGCCGATAAAATAAATCGTTGGCTTTAATCAACTACAAGTGTTTGTTTAGTTTGTTCGCTTTTTCGCGTTGTAGTTATAAATAGTGTATTGGGCGAGGTTATGTAATTGTATGCTTTGTCACGCACGAGCGAATACAAAATAAAAATCTAAGTACATACTTGACTGTATAAATTTTGGAGGACCGCTACACACGATGTAATATGTTTCTACAACAACAAATACATCTGCAAAGTATACATAGAAAGAAGTTGCATACTGTGAATAGCTGTAGGTTCTATATATTTTAAATATGTAATAACACGTAATTGAGTTGTTTTACATTGAGACAAGAAATATGGAAAAAGTGAAATTTAAAAAAAAATGACTATCTGTCAGTATCAAACACAGAAACCTTTGGAAAACGATTTCAATTAAAATTCATCAAATACAAAAGTAAATTTTGAATGAACTGTAAACACAAAGAACATTAAGTCGGCCAAACTCTAGAAGCATATTTTACAAGCATTACCAAATTTTTAGCCTCCTGGAACATACAATGATTATTGTTAGCGTTACAAGAAAAGCTGGCATGGAATAACTACATACACTTTATTGAAATTGTTGATTCTAAAGTATTTTCCAGATATTATTTTGTTCGTAGTGCTTTATTTAAGAACATGAAAGTCTGCCGGTTACGGCTGAGATACAAAATCGCAATATGTATAACAGTTACTATACTCCGTAATTGAGAAACCAGCTTTATTTTTTGCCAAAGGGGATGTACTTATCCCGGTTACACTAAAGATCCCACCATTCCAGTTTTTTGCGTTAGCTTTACTGCAATACGAAATTGCAGTATATAATCTGAAAACTGGTAAATGCAAATATCTGTACGCATCTATATATGTATGTATGTATATACCCAATACTGATGTTCTCTTAAGCGATTAACTAGTTGTATGGGATTACCCGATGTTACACATTGAAGCGAATACCTATTTAATTAAACATACATACATATATGCACCATATCTTTACACACTCTACGTACTATTATAATTATCACCACTATTAGAACGGAAATGAGTGATGAGTATTTTTAAAATAAATTATTAATAAACAATATTATCTAAAATGTAGAAGTACCATCGTCATGCTATACATTGTTCTAGATCATAATTGTTTAACGTTAAAACACTTTTAAATAGTTTATGGTTAGATACACAACTGGAAAGGTTTTATTTTTTCTCTTAGAGTAGATCTTTTTTCAATGATTCATCTGTATTATCGAGCATCTCATTATTATTCTCAGTATATTTTGCTAACTAGGTTTGGTGTTTACTTAAATCAAATAATGAACAAATTAGTATCACTGCCACTAAAACTTGTTGGTAGCGCTAGCAAACATTTTCATATTCTGGTATACTTTTCATGATTTTCCATTACAAGCTTAAACATAGTATGTCATAGCGTACTACATCACCATACGCGTTCATTTCCAAATAGAAATCGACAATCTCAATTTGATTTATTTATTATTAACGTGTTACAGCTGCACATATGTATATACAACATACTCTGATATAATAAGTGCTTAGGACTAAAACTAAAATGACATTAATATAGAACATATTCAGCGTATTCATTTGAAAACTTCCCACCGTAAATTTCTGGAAATTTCGAAAATTTTCCTGAAATACGTAAGAAGTATTATCGAAGGGGACAACTTCGCTCGCTTACTCAAACACCCTACCCCCTGGAGCTACCCCTTTACAAACCTTAAATGGAAAGGAGTATCGAGTAATACTACATTTTTAATACTCCTTTGAAACACTATATTTTGGCGTTTGGCTTTTTTTGAAATTTCGTCGATTCGCTTTCGAAATTTTTAAGAAAACGTTTTGGGTTGCTTTGGTTTTCAGATTAGAAGTGTTGGAACAAAAACCAACATTCCAAAGGTGCTCCAACTTTCTAAGATGTTTTACTTTTTCTTTCACTAATTGTTTTGCAGAAAAAAATAAAGAAATACGAAAGAAAAAATAAAAATGCATGTTCTCGGTACGTTTTGATGTCGATTTTGCATTCGTTGATTAAATTTGTTACAGAAAGTATAAAAAGTAATGCTATAAACGAAAACAGCAACCGCATAAAAAGCAGACATCAGTTTTTCTTCCAGTGCTCTTCGTTCGGAAACACGATGTCAGTTGCTTTTGTGTAAATTTGTAGTTAGTGTTATCAACCCAAACTTATTTAAATAAAATAACAAAACTGGTTTATATTTTGCAAGAAAAGGTTGAACTTTATTAATTTATGGAAGGGGAATTAATGAAAGGAACCCGGAAGATTATATCTCATAGTTATGGCTTAAATCTAATTCATAAATTCACTCAAACTGGCTCTATTGTCAATATAAAACATAAACTGCCGGGAGTTTTAAATCAAGTTGCTCAAGTGGAATTGTTGGGTCATTTCGGTATAAATCCTCGTACTTCATTACGCTAGATTTCTACGACAACTGGAATTTCTTTGGATGCCGTTCATAAACTTACAAAAATTCATAAATTCCATCCTTATAAAATGATAATATGTCAAGAACTAAGTGAAGACGATTTTGATAGAAGGATAGGGTTTCGTGAATAGTTTATAACCACGATTAATAATAATAATGCATTTCTAAGAAATATCTGTTTCAGTGATAATTTTGTAGTTTTTATTTACATGGATTTGTAGATAAGCATAACTGCAGATATTGGAGTTACGCAAACCCTCATCTGCTTGCAGGAGGACATACCCATTACCCTGAAAAAATTAATCTTTGTGCTGGCATCTTGGGGGACCAAGTAATTGGGCCATTATTTTTAATGAAAGTCGAAATGGCGAAGCATATCTGGATATGCTGGAAAATACTATTAATCCATTGATTACCGACTCTTTCGAAAATGAACTGGATAGAGTTGGGAATATCCTACTTGATGAGGATGAATTACATTTTTAAAGCGATGGAGCTCCTCCTCACTATGTTATTCCAGTACGGCAGTGGTTAGACAATGTGTTTCGGAATAAATGGATAGCACGAAAAGGACCTATAGAATGGTCAGCGAGATTCTCGAATTTGACGCCACTTGGCTGTTTTTTATGGGGTTACTTAACAAGTTGATTTCAGACGACGGTCGACTTCCGTGTGTAAGCTTATAATAGAATCGTGAAAAATTCACAAAGAATGAACAAAATTTTGTTGTGCTTTCTGTGATGCTACATCAATTCAGCAATTCATCTTTGTGTAGCAGTTCAGCAAATTTATTCAAAATGTATTCATACTTACCTCTCAGCATTTATCGCAAAATAAAAAAAAATAGATCCAACAATTCTGCGACCAAAAGCTGCTAGCCAAAGTACAGTTTTCAGAGTATGCCATACGAATTCCAAAACAATATGAGAATGTTCACTATATGTATCACGCCTGAGTAGTTTATGTTGTTCCCCAAATTTAATTTTTGAATTTATCGCAAAACCGGCCTGATATGATTATATCTTATGTGTATGTATGTCTTCCTATTTTTCAGGTATGTTACCTAGGAAAGTTTAATCTCTTCAGAAAGCCTTTACAAAGTTTTTGTGTGTTCCTTTCCATTTATTGTCCTTATAAGTTCTTCTGAACGAAAATTGGTCTACCCGTATGTGATTAATGACCCAGAGAATCAGATGTATGAAATAGATCAATACAATTGAAAACACAATTAAGTTTTAATAATGACAGCTAATTCTGGGAAGTCTTCTCTGAAATCATCCAAACATGCCCCCTTGGCTATATTTACATAAAATTCCATCACTTCGCACTCCAGTTAGAAAAACAACTTTAATGATGTTTATAATTTATACAAACTTGAAACAATTCTAGCACATTTATTTATGACAGTCAATGTTACTTTGAAAATAATTTCCAAACCGTCAAGTTATATGTAGTATCTAACTCAAGTAAAGACATATAATCTCCATTTTGATGTTATTTTCGTGTTAGAAAACTAAAGAAACGACTCATATAAGACCTTCATAGACGATTAGGGCCTTTTCATTTCTGTATAAAACTTTTTCTAGAACTTCCAACAATTTAGTATTATTTGTAAACTTTCCTTCCGCTCACCTTCATCAATATGTTCAAACCGTTGTACATATTCAGTAATTTTTTTCCCTTGCACCTTGTTCATCGCCTGAACATTTAACAAATTAGACAATATAAAAAAAGTAAAGTGGATCGAAATTCTTACTTTATGCACACGTTATGAGGGCGTGTGTACTTAGCCACACGTTACACTGTGTTTTTGATATTTTAGGCGATCGTAGCGAAATTTGAATTACTACAATTCTAAAAAATTACTAAAACTTCCGATATGGATATAACAAGACAAGTTTATTTAGAAACGTAACATGTAGACCAATATTTGTGATACGTATAATATGTTTGCCTATTTATTATAGAACCTACCTTCATCTCTTAAGAATTTATAGTTACTATTTGCTATGTTCATTTAAAATTTGTATGGCAGTGTTAATATAGTTAAATAGAGATACTATTACATGCGGAATTATCATATGGAATTTGTTGGCCAATTTACTAGTATGTTCTAATCGATAATCAATTATCACTGCTACAGTAATCATGTAATTTCATTATAACGTTGAGCTCCAAGCAATAATCTAATTTTAACGATAGCTGGAATAACACAACGAATTAGTCTCTTCAAACTTAGGCTATTTATTAGTTTTATTCATTTTCAAAACAATTGAATATCATTAATGCTTTTTAGAATATGGGTTAGGATTCTAAAAGGTCGGAAACTATATGCAACTGCAATTGGTTTTAGTGAATGTCAGGAAATTCTTATCTCTAGTTTATGCAATATATAATAACATAAATTGCCAATAGTTAGAACAATAGAATAGGTCATATGTTATGTTGCATAATTCAGGCACAGTAAAAGTTCTACTATTCTCGCTGTTGTATACACTTTCAGTTCATGTTCTGTTGAAATATTTCTTGTAAGCAATTCTACCAACACCAATCAGCTGATCATTGACCCCGCTTATTCTGCTAGCAAAAATAAAAAAATTAATTATTGTTTATGAATAATTTTCGGCTAAAATTGCGGTCTAATTTCGAGATAAAAAAAATTAAGTTTTCAGTAATCACTCCAACTGACATAATTACAGTTAGAAATAATCAAAAGGGATTCAAATTGCGAATCGGTGAAACGAGAAACTTAACTGTATTTTACATACATTTATTAGTATATAATAATGTGCTAACAATATAATTTGTCTGGTATTTTTACAGACGTTAACGTAATACCTACATATAAGCTAAACGTTAAAGGTTACATTATCCTACAAGCGTTTATATATGAACAATGACTAAAAACAATCTCTTACTTTACAGGGACCTTGCCCGCGAACAAGGCGTCAAATTAATGCGAGTCGATTGCACCAGTCATTTCAGTGCCAAGGCGATAGCCCGCCTGGGTTTCGAATGTATATATAGGCTGAAATACGAGGATTACAAGGAGAATGGTCGGGCAGTATTCGATCCTGAGGCTCCTCATAAAGAAGTAACGGTTTATATACAGAGGATTAACTAATAAATATCGAAGATGCTTTTATTTGTAACAAAGAAAGTGCCGCTGAGAATAAAATGGAAAAGAGCATGTCCACTGTTATACTATGTACGACAGTGTTAAAATAATTACTGTAAATGCGCAAAATTTATTTGGAATTGTACCAATTCCGATATTTTACTAGTGCTTTGTATTGTATACATTACTATTATATATTCGGTAAATGTAAATATATATAATTTATGTGAAAGGATGCACACATTTTGTGCAGTCTTACATTGCAAATTGTAAACGAAATGTGCTTGATGGTGTATGTATATCACATTATATCAATTAAACAATTGTCATTAATAAAAACGTGAACTGGAAGTTAACCTGGCTAACGTGGAAGCAGTTTAAAAAA